>JBBIGC010000001.1:45518944-45529932 GCA_037576955.1 Lepidarchus adonis
CACACACACACACACACACACACACACACACACACACACACACACACACACACACACACACACACACACACAGCTTATAAACACTTCTGGGCTGTGTTAATGCTGCTCTCTCAGGGAGGGTAAATATTTCGGTCAAATCTAAGGGAAAGTGGGGATTCTCGAGGGATGTTGATAAAAGCCATTTCATTCTCTCATTCTCTCATAAAAATTAAAGCCATGTCCACATCTGCTGCAGGGCCCAGAACTCAATTTCAGTCTGTGTGCAAGCCAAATAGTTGGTAAAAGAAAAAAAAAAATCTTACTGTCTGTTCCTTTCATTTACTTCAACAGGAATCTGCACAGAGGAGTAGAATAACTCAAGTCCATGGTGATGTTTATAATGGCATGTGACATGTTTTCCTTATCCTTTAACAAACTGTTGAGCTCTCGGAGCATGGAAGAAGTCAGAGGTCAAGGATTTATGTTCAAGATAAACAGCAACACAAGCTTCACTGTGGAGCAGGTGGGCCTCCCGAGACAACCTCTGATGTACTTGAGGAGTTTAGAGCTAAACATTACACAAAAAGTGCTCAACCACCCTCTGTGCCCTCTAGGACCTTTTCACAACCCTTTTACATGGGTATCAAATCTTAATTCACATTGAACCCCATCACATGAAGTGCACCACAGTGAAATGAGACCATTAGCCCATCCAGACATGGAGCACAGGGTACCTTGCCCAAGGGTTCCTCAGTGGTGCCTGGGCTGGGACTTGAGCCATTGACTCCCAACCACTAGGCCACTCTGAAACCAGTATGGGATGTTCATAAAAAGTCATAGACTCTACTGAGGCCTTCTCTTTTGTGTTGATCACAGTGGGCATGCATGGGGCGGACTTCAACCACGCAGTACTACTGACCCACTTTAGATATAGCTGTTGCTAGGGGTACCCCCAGCAACATAGGGCCAATTTATAAGCCTACATTCCTCAGGCCCTTCCCTATGCATTCCCATGCATCATCAGGGCTTTGGAAGAAACCCGATAGCCCTCATCACTCCCGATCTGATCCCAGAGCATCTTCTCTTCGGGGGAAACTAAGCTGCTTGCTTTATCTGCCTATTGGAGGCACACTTTGGGGGTTTTGAGGAAGCTGAAGCCCTGCTTGTTGTCGCAACCATGGGTGCAAAGAAACCTGAGACTGAAGCATGTAGTTTATACTGATGCTGCCAGAGCAAGGCCATGCTTGCTAAAACCATGAACTTTAATCCTTGGTCACCGACCTTGACTAGAGCTGAAGGTCACACTTGCAGTTGAAATAGAACCCAAACAATGACTCAGCAGCTGCTATTATTGAGATTTCCAGGCTTTTAAAGACGCAATTTCCTCTAGCTACTACTTGGTGTGGGCATGTGTAATGTCAGCTCACTCAGGGCGGTGACAGGTTGATGCAGGCCGGCTCTTCTGGCTGGTCGTAAAGGATTTCCGCTCCTCGGCCTGGTCATCTGAGGCTTAATGCGTCGAAGTCCCAGACGGTGAGCAGCCCTGGCACTTCAGAACTGTGCAGTACTCAATTGCTTTGGGTCTTTACAAGGTCAAATGGCAGCAGCTGCATCTGCAAGGAATTGGGATAACTGCTGGAATGTGCATATCAGACCTTTACAGTGTGCTGTATGAACTGGCCGCTGCAGAGATAGCATTTAAAATGGCCCCAGTAAAGCTATTCTCAGAACCGGCTGCTCTGTATGACACAATGATAAGCTTACACTTTATAAGCCTCAAAACTGTGTCACTGGCACAATGAGGGTCTTTTTTCCACGCTCACATGGGGACTTCCAGATGAGATCAGCATAAATATCTGAGTGTGTCAAGTCGAAAGCATTTCCTGAAATATTATTTCTCCATCTATTTTCTTTTATTCATCAAACACCGCCTACAATTATGCTTTCTTTTACAAATGTTAGGAAAAACACATTGGACCTCAATCATTGACAATGCATTGATACAGAAAAGAGAAGAAGAGGAGAGAGGAGAGTTTGAGGTGAGTGTGGACTGGAGGTGAAGACGGAAGGTAAATCAGTGTTTCCCCAGATTAAAACATCACAGTCCTACACACTGAAGCTACAAAGCACCAATGTTGCTCTTATGAGGTCATTCCATAATGTAAAGCATTCTAAATAATGAACCCTGTTGTGATAACATGAGCATAATGCATTTGCAAAAAAAAAAAAAAAAGTGGAATTTTTATGAAAAAGCTAATTTATTAAGTGAATGAGGACTTCTGTATATAGGGGGATGGAAAGGTGACAGCTAATGTTACAACAGAAACTTAAAATGTTAAATAATGTTTATCTAATATTATTTAAAGTTAAATTACAATCATGTAAAAAGTCAAAGTATTTATAAACACTTATGTAAATAAAATATGTTGGTGTTTTTAAATTGACATGTTTTTTGCATATTAGTTCCAAATATCTGTTAGCTAATAATAATCAGTATCTATATCGTCCCTGAAAAACCAATATCGGTCGACCTCTACACAACCATCACTAATGACACATCAGCCCTATATTGGTTTAATCAATGGCCAGTGTATGCAATGACATTGCTGAATCCTTGATGCTCTGCTAAAGCTGCCTCTCGCTCTCTCAGCTAGAGCACATCACTGCATAGATCCATAATATATGAGATGCAAAAATACTGAACATGTTAGAGCAGGCAGCTGTGACTTTGGGCCTTTGCTCATCTTTTATTAATGCCCTTACATGCTAAGATTTTCATAGACATCTCATATCTGTGCATAGGAAATACAGCACGTGCTTCAATTCCTCATGACCAAAGGAAATGATGAAGCAAAGTCAAAGCTGCTACACAGGAATCTTCTACCTGCTTCTGTCTTTCCTCACAAGAGACACCAATACTGTAGTGGCAACATTGTTAAACCATTGAAAGTGGCTGCTATTGTAGACACACTTAATCACACAAAGTGCACAATATCCCATTCATACATGGAGCAGCGAGCAGCACCCATCAGCACCCAGGTAGCATCGATTGGGACGGAACCCTGTTCAAGGGTAGATCCGTGGTGCCTGGCTTGGGCTTCAAGATTCCTGTTTGGTACCACAACCACACTAAGCAAATGCAACTTATTTCAAAGGATTTTTCTGCATGGGTATCAAACTCCAGTTCTTCCAAACTTCAAAGTCCTAGAGCTCACCTATTAATTGCCAGATATAAAAACCTCCAAACCGTGCTGGTAACAACCTTAACTCTAACTCCAGATCAAACTGCCCCACCAGTGAGCAAGTCATACTGAGCAAACTTTGACCAGACTCCTCCCATATAATCCAAAAAGACTAAAATTCAGACATGAGGAAAAAGCGAATTCAAGAATGAGGAATCTCCTCACATATTACTCCCATAGGAACTCCCTGGCACATTTGCAAGCAGTCCCAGTAGAGAGGAACATCTCAGCACAAGTCCAAGGGCAGATAGTTGCCTGCCAGTGATCAAGTTTTTTATTCTACTGCAGGGTCTCAAGGGACAGGATCATAGGCCAGAGGACTAACAGAGCAAAGCCTAATAGCTAAAAGTCAATTCCATTATCTTAAAATAATCCCTCTCCCAGAGTCATGCCCATCACACCCACAATTCCTAACATTCTTTAATCCCCTCCAGCCCAAACAGGCATCCCAGAATTCCCATTTGGATTTCAATGCTCCATTCATAGCATCACCACAGACCGCGAACAGACTTGTAATGCCCCAGAGAGCAGCACATCTGACCAACAGCTTACATCTGCCATTTGAACAGTTCAAGATCCTTCGAGATGTGAACGCAGCCAGGGATTCGGGTCTTAACATGGAGAAGGGCTGCACACAAAATATCAGAATTGCGATTATACAGTTACACCTTGCAATATTTTTCTACTGATTAAAGTGTTGATATGACATTTCTCCAATTAATAAGGTTTGAAATATGTTAACTGTTAAAACGCCACCACCCAATATATCACTACCTGCCTGCTTTTAAATCACCGTTTTTGGGAGGTCACAAAACCAATACAGTTACATCCATCTTTTTTACCCTACAAGAGTTTAGCCCCGCCTCTTCACAAGAAAGTTCTTCTGTGATTGGTCAAAGGCTAGTTCATAGGTGGTATCAGTATTGTGGAGACCAATAATGTGATAAATGATATACAGACTAGGGCTCGGCAAATTAACTTACTATTATCGTATTAACAAATTACTTAATTAACGATGACAATTATTTTTCCCACAAGAGCGCTGGTTTATTTTATTTATTTATATATTTTTAAAGCTCACCAGTTCTGAATTCACATACAAAGCATAGGATGTTGGATCTGTACTGGCTTGGGATTAACGTCATCATTCATCTCAACCAATGGGCAGCATTTGGGGTTGGCCCAAAACATTTAACTTGTTTTTTTGTTTTTTGCAAATTTGCATTTTATTTGACAACATTAATTAAAAGGCACCTTGTGCTTTAAAATTATTGCACACAATTTTAATAAGTGTGTGCAATATACTACTTTTGAATTTTCCTCACATTTTATCTGGATTTATCTGGAATAATCAAAGAAATTCAAGTGATTAATCTCAATTAAAACTTTTAAGCATTGTCCAACACTAGCATAGATGATATATAGTGCAGCCCTACCATGGAGTTTGGGCCACTTTATCAAATATGATGGCATGAGTATGATTTACTTTCACAATGAAGCAGGGACATCACCTTCAAAACTAAACTATCTACCAAACATAAAACCCAATTATTCCTACATATTCATACAATAGCAGAGGAAAAGTAGACATGTCGGCCCATTTGCCAAGAGGCAGAGTTGTAGACTCATACTCGCAGAGCTCTCTGCGTGTTTATTTTGTCAGAAGTGTTTGGTGGTCTGGTTTTCAGCAGTGGCTCTATTTAAAGCTTTGAGTCCTGCTCTTCTAAAGCATCTCCACCGTCCGGCTCGTTTTACAGGCACGACGAACCACACAGCGCGATCATGTTGCAGAATGTGAACGAGCACTTACCTCGTTCAAAAAGCAGCCCCTGAAAATCCGCTCATCCTGCCCACCTCACGGGTACCCAGACCCCTCCAGATCTTCCAAAAAACGGCCTTCAGTAAGTGTCCTTCTGCCCTGTACTCCACTGACTGGTAACACAAAATATTTGAGAGCAGAGCTTGGACGGCCACTTCCCTCAGAGATATCGCACTGGAGCTTTCAGCCGAGTGGCTGGGACTGGAGCTGTTGACATTGCTCCCCCCCTGCAATCCCCTCAACTCTCACTCACTCACTCTCTCTCTCTCCCTCCCCTCCCTTTCTGGATCCTCAGCTCAGCATATAACAGCATGTACTTAACAGGTCAAAAGTAGTCAAAAGTTAAACACAAACTAGTTCAGGCATATGTGTAATAAATTATTGGAATTAGCTTAAAAATAAATGCAACACTTTACACTTCTCATATCAACCAAGGGAATGTTCTTTATGGATCCAAAGGGGGTTCTTCAATGGGATCACTGTTACAGATTGATATTTAAGGAAGGCATGATGTTAGTACACCTTGTAGAATCATGTGTATTCATTACTGAATGAATGTGTGTATGTATTATCTATTAACCAGTATGGGAAGAAAGCAGGATGACCCTACACAGCTTGTACTTCCCTCCAACCTATCCCATAAACCACCCCACAGTCATCAGCAAGCACATTCCCGGGCGCAGCTCGGCAGCGGAAATGGGCCGGGGATCAGAGGAACTCCTTTCCTGTCCAGTGTCTTCCTCACATACACCTCCACATGCTCGGACACCCGCTGCTGTAATCCAACCAATCACCCTCAGCTGTCCCAAGTACAACCAATGTCAATGTCTCAAAGGGACCAACAGGTCATGAGCAGAAACAAAGCCCTCAGAAATAATTAACACCATTAGACGCTCATCAACCACTAGGACAAATCAGATAAGTCGCCCCTTAAGGGCTTTTCTGCAATTATCCAAAAATGATATAATGGAGGTGGAGACAGGAAGGTACCGTCAGAAACTAAAGACTCCCTGTGTGTGCCTGTGCAAAAATGCAAACTCAAACAGTGAGCAACATGGACCGGAATGCAGTTTCACACAATTACAGGCCAATCTATTACATTTTGCCTAAAAAGTGGAATGCAAATGATTGATTTCTCTGACCTTCACCACAGACTGCAACAGAGCAGATCAGGTCATGTGGGAAGCAGAGGAGTTGCAGTAAAGGAGAAAAGCAGCTGGGATATCTTCAGTGACCTCTGACCTTTCTGTCTGTTCACAAGTCCAAGCACCAAAGCAGCATTCCCTAACTGATTTGTAACAAGTTTGGTCCCAAGATGTCAGCCTGGCTGTACATTAAACTGCTAAAAATAGTGATCCATACATAATGACTTAAGACATGTTTTGAATGTGTATACATGTGCAATAGCGTGCAAAAGACTGATGATGCCAAAAAATTGGTTTACTTTATGTCATTTATCTGGGCAGCATGAGTACTTTTGTCAGAATAAACAACAAAATAAATTATTTTTACTATATTATTTAAAAAAAAATATTCATATCTAAAAGAATACAGTTAAAAGAGCCCAGGTCTGGTTCCGGACTTCATAATTAGAGCAGGTAGAACTTTTTCATTGCGCGGAGTACAAGTACAAATCCAATTAAATGGAGTTAACATCTAACCAGAAGTGCAAAGAGCAGTATAAATTAAAAGTGCAGTAAAGTGGAGATGTGTTAATGCTGGTGCGGGATGGGAGGCTCCTGTACTTCATGTCCAATAGTAAGGCCTTGTACACATGGGCATTCAAATCTTGGGTAAATGAAAGCTTTCTGTGCCACCGTTTTGTAGCACCAGAACGCCAACCTGCAGCCCAGATTGTAATATTGTGTTTTTACCTGTGGGGGCGGTAATTAGGCAGTCCAGAATGTTTCTGCAACCATGTGGGTCTAGAAGTTCTTTTACTGGATTCATAGATAAAACCAAATTAAATTATTTTTTTATTATATATTTATATATTATATATGTATTTTTAGTTATACTCTAATTAAATTATAACCATACAGAATACATATACATCCATATACTCCATATACTCATTTATACACACACAGGCATAGCAACATAGGCAGAGAAAGCATCACCCCCACACTAGGTTCACCATCTGACTGTACAGCATCATGGGACATATTCAGTCCTCAAGAACCTCATCAGGATTTTGTGAGAAAATGACGCAGCTACCTGAACGAGAGTCCTGAAAGTCCGTGTGGATGGACTGATTCATTCCAACATGCAGAAACCCATGCTCACATGACCCCACAAAGTCAGAAAAATGCTTGATTCATACACCAGTGTGGACAAGGTCCAACACTGTAAAAAGTCCATGGTTCGAGTGGGATGTATCCTTGACGATGCCCAAGCTGCAACTGGTGTAAATGTTCTCAGTGATGAGCAGCTGGATATCGAAGATTCGTTCAGCTGTTTTACCGCTTCCTGGACTGCTTCCAGTCAGAGCCAGAGCAGTTGCAATACCATCCTGAGGTGTAGTACTGTAGGTGAGCAACCCCTCAATGGAACATCAGTAAAAGTCCATACTGTGCTCTAGCAATAATAAATCAGTAAAATTCCATCAGCAGCACCTGAGCTTTAACTGAATGATGGACTCAAGGGTCAACTAGACTTTTGTCATTTCAACCACATTTGAGGGATGAAGTTATTACACATTCTACTAGTGGAGGGCCAAAGGAGTCTGTACCTTCTTCCAGACAGCATTAGATTCAAGTAGTACCGAAGTTCTGGAAGGTAATTATAAACACCGTCATTTCTCAAGGAGAGATCTGGAAATTGTTAGGCTATATACATTAATTCATAAAATTCCAATTGATGGATTGTTCGTATTTGTTCTAACATTAGAGTTTTCTGAAAAAATGCTTTCTAACAAGACAGATACCAGATTCCGACTGTCCAGACCAAACTCATGCGTTACTTTTGGTTGGAGTTTACTGGATCACTAAAATGCCCATATGGACAGCATTAAGGTTCACCTATTTGAATAACCATCATCATGGCCCACCTGTATGCTAGGAACTACCATACTTTTTGTACCTTCAATCGGATCATCCATCATTGGGGCCTTCTACTAATTCATATGCTGGATATGTTGCTCCAAGCTAAAAGCCTTTGGCTGACTCCACCTCTATAACCTCTGATGCCCTTTTATTCTTAATGATTGTTGTCTGGCTTTGCCCAGAGGAGGATGTACTCTTGAGTCATGGTTTCTCCCAAGGTTGCTTTCTCCAGCTTAGGGAGTTTTCCTTGTTTCCCACTCATTAGATGCTTGGAAACAGATTTTGCCAAGCTGCACTGTAAAAAGTGAAACAGAAATAAAATGGTCTTGTCTTGACAATAGATGGGTTTACATGCACTTTCTTTAGCACCACAACTCTGGTTGCCCACTGACCCATGGAAGAAATCCCTGGGGACATCACAAGTATATGAGTATTGTCCACAGTGAAGGTCATTTTTGACATTTCTTGTTGAGATGATTGCAGCCGTTTTAGCTTTGGCACTGACTTGCATTAACAATAAGTTCAGATCAATACAAGAACCAATACGCCTTCACTTAATGCAGCCAACCCTTGCAGCCTTGCACACTGCACTGTAATGGCTATGCATTAGTAGAACTGCTGTTGGACAGAACAATGTATGCAATATGTATTGTGCAAACTGCCTTAACAGATATGTGCAAACAAAGGAAGCATTCAATGCAATGATGTTTTCATCAAAATGATATACTATAAATGTACTCACTATGAGGATATATGCAGCAATATATTTGGAGATTAGAGTTTACCACTTGAGTAATGATATTTAAGTGCCAGCCATTGCAAGTAAAAGGCTAAAAGAAATAAACGTACCACGATGCTGGGATGCATTCTTCCACGTCTCTAGGGACAGATCCATTATTCCAGCTCCCAACTTCACTTCCTTCTCTGCCTTAGTGAAAACCACATCTCTCCTTCTGCCCAACACTTTCCTTCAAAACTTTGGTGTCTCAGCACATTGGGGAGTTTACAGCACAAACCAATTTGAGAAAGTCCACCATGTTCTCTCTGTGTGGCAACAGTTGTCTTCTCTTGTTGAGGGTGTGTTTTGTTTTGACGCATCGTTATTATAGCATGCACTTACCAGTTAAAGAAAATGAGAGGCCAGATATTCAGCTTCGACACCATGCAGTCATCCAAAATGCCAGGGGGAGACCACAGAGAAAAGCTTCTCGTTTAAATCACCAAAGTGACCTCATATTGCCCTGCAGATAATTACTACTTGGGTCTCCTGACAGCTATACAGTCCATGTTTACTCGTCAAGTAGGGCTAGAACAAACACTGACGCCAAACTACAGTAGCTTCACACACAAATAGAGAATGACTAAGTGTGTATTGGCCAAAACGAGAAGCCAACAGAACAGGGGTCGGTCCTGGAATGCTGGTGTCCAGCACAGTTTGATAGTTCTCCTCCTCAAACATATTCACCTCACCAGGCAATTAGGTTAATTGAAGCAGATGTGGTGGTTGGTCAGGTAAAACACTAAACTGTGCTGGAAATCAAACCTTCAGGACTCCCTGCAATAGAAGTGCAATGGACTTTCAACCAGATCATCCATCATTGGGGCCTCCTGCTCACCTATCCCAGACTACTTCAACTACCATGGTCCATCTCCAAGTATTTTCTTTACTATTGTATTAGCAGCTATCCTCAAGACTTTTCTCTTTTTATATATGGTTATGTGCCACAAACCACATCCACAGGTCTATTTCAGAAGATCTGCAGTTTGCACGATGTTAATTGGTTGGCCTAGGCATGATCAATGGCCACTCCATAACCTTTGCTGTGTAGGTCAGTGTCGTTCTATTTGGTTTTGTTCTTCTAATGGCCAATGCAAAGTACAATAAGTGTGCTGGGAGACTGCAAAATTAAATCTGCATATGGCTCTGGAGCCTACAAGCAAGCATCCATCAGATGGTCCATTTAACAGCCAGCAATGTTTGCAGACTCTCTTGACAATTTTTGCCATTGTTCATCACAACCTCGATTGGGACGATCCAACTCAATAAGATAAGACAAGAGACAGAGATTCATTCTATAATGACCGATTTGGATTCCATGATTGCAAATGCCCATAGCACAGCAAGCACCTCTAGCAGATGGCACTTAAGGAATTACTGGAACTGAAATCTGGACAGAATTCCTAGTTCCTGCAGGATTTGAGCAAATACACTAGCAAACGCATATGACTTTGGCTTCATGTTCCTGTTCTGGATGAAACCAGTAATATGAACTTGCAACTTTCAGTCAATGCACCCCCCCTCCCAGACCAGAGCTCCACCACACGGCACATTGCACCAGTTCTTCAGCTGAAACACTCATCTGCTCTCAAAGACATCCAATTGTAAATTAAGTTTGCATGAGGTCAACAAAAAGGGTAAAAAAAAAGCATCTGTCCTTTTTTCAGAAGGTGGTGGAAAGTGTGTGTGGGTTCGACTCTTGTCTGACTGCAGGAAAGGCTGTGTTTATGTCATTGTGTGGATGTATGTGTGAAAACAGCAGGCATGTGGACCTCTGCTCCCCCAGTGTTGTACAGATTTGACCTTCACCCGCCAATCTTCATCATTAACCTTTCCTGGGCCCCAAATCACCCCTAATTGGTGCATACACACAGAGGAGACAAGCAGAATGGCCAACAGAGTCCGGTTTCACCGCATTTACTGAATCACTTGCTGTTCTACTCTTCAAGGAGTGGTGTTGTGCTAATGTCGGGCGATATATTGGTATTAGTGTAAGTGTTCCTGTGTAATGTATTATTTTCATGCATTATGTATTTGTTGATTTAATAATAAGGTTAGGTATTTTCCTTTCAATATTCAATTATATAATAATAATAATAATAATAAAATGCACAATTATTTATTAT
>JBBIGC010000001.1:45538008-45557912 GCA_037576955.1 Lepidarchus adonis
CCCCCCCCCCCCCCCCCCCCCCCCCCCCCCCCCCCCCCCCCCCCCCCCCCCCCCCCCCCCCCCTCCCCCCCCCCACCATTGCCTTACTTGATGATGTCTTAAACTCTTAAACTGAATGGAATTGCATAGTCCGGACATGGTTTCTTACCTTTCTCTTAGCCTTTTGGTGAGTCGTCAGAGTTGTACTTTTTAATGAACAATCATTCATTAATCAACAGATTTTTAATCAACAGATTTTTATTTCATACTTGGTCCAGTTCCCTCACTCATTTTAGACCCTTTCTGTAGGAGAAATAAACTGGAAGCAGCTAACTGAGTAATTTATCAACTGGAGTTTCACAGTAGCTCATGCGATTGATAGATAATGCGCAGTGACGATTGTCTCAGATTGGCTCTACTTAATGTCAATCAACAGCCAAACTCCACAGTGGGGATGGGGGATAGGCTAACATTTTTTTTTAATGATATGTGATCTACCCCACACTTCCTGTACTGTAGTGTATTCAGTGGCTTGCGGGTCACTTGTTTTTTTAGGTTGCATGGTCTCACATGCGCGGTAAAGTTTATTTTGAAAGGCAGGTCTCCATCATCACCTCATTCTCTGAAGTTACTCTGAAAGTAACGTGAACCTTGGCAGGAATGTAGTGAAGTAACAAGTACAGTTTTATCTTTCAAATGTAGTGAAGTGAATGTTAAAAGTTTCCCCAAAAAAAACTACCCAAGTGAAGTACAGATGCTCAAAAACTGTACTTATGTACAGTACTCAAGCAAATGTACTTCGTTACTGTCCATCTCAGACAAATAAAGGTTACCTTGAGCAAGGTACCGTCACACTGCACGCTGTTGATAGCTGCCCACTACTCCATGTGTGATGGGGTGTGTTCACAATGACAAATAGTCTCCATAACATCTGTGGATTTCTATTTCTAACTGAGTAAGTTGTCTCCAGCATTCAGCGATGGGCAGAAGGACAGGAAAATGAACTGTAATGAACTTGCATCTCATTGGGGAAGGAGGGTCATGGGTTCACAGTTAGAGTACACACTGAAGACATAATGCCTGTAAACATACAGCAGGGCCCAAGTGTGTATGATCAGGTCTTGGTAAAATGCAATGCAGCTCATGATCAAGATAAAAATCCATTTAAAGACTGAAACACTGGGAAAAATCTGTAAAGGGGTCTTTCTGCATCCTACAGCAATCTGTCTGTGTCATGATTCACAGGAGCTCATGGTCTATATCTTCAGCTTAACGTGGCTGCAAGCTCATTCATAACAGTAGACTGGCACAATGGATAAGGCGATGCTAGTGGTATGGATTACAGTGATCCCAGTGGAGCGCTGGCATGATTCAAGTTTTACTTTTCTTGGCTTTAAGCCTAGACCGAGCTTGGTCGTCGTATAGTCTGACCTCCACTTGCACTGAAAGCCAGAGAAATGGCAGTGGCATTAACGATGACTGCCCATCAGTGTGACTTACTCAGTCTAACTGGAACCGTTCTGCCCTCAATTTCCTTTCCCTCGTTCATGAGGTTCCTTTACTTTATCTCTCTACACAGTTCAGCATTGAGCAGGTTTCCCCTCTTATTAGTTTCAGTCTCTCTCCTCGTTTTCTCCATTGCTCTCGTCCTTTTTTCTCTTTGCTCCCTCAATGGCATTCTCCCATTTCTGCCGGTTTCCTCTCTCTCACTGTCTCTCTTCTCATTTCTCTTCTGCTCTCATATTTCTCTTGTGCTCTCCTATTTCTGCTGGTCTCATCTCTCTCACTATTTCATAATCACTTTCATTTCTGTTTTGCCTTCTCCTCGTTTCTCTCCCCTCGTTTCCCACTCAATGTCACTCTCTCCTCTCATTTCTCATTATGTCCTCGTTTCTGTCCATCTCTCTCACCTCGTTACTCTCCAGGTCTCTCTCTCTCCTTGTTTCTTTTTCAATGTCTCTCCCTCTTCTCTCATTTCTCACTCAATGTCTCTCTCTCTTTGTTTCTCTCTGTCTCTCTCTCCCCTCGTTTCCCCACTCAGTCTCTCTCTCAATGTCCCTCTCTCCTCCTCATTACTCTCTTTGTCTCCTTCTCTCTCCTCATTTCTCCCTCAATGTCTTTCTCGCTACTCATTTCCCCAATGTCTGCCATTTCTCACTTTTCATTTCTTTTGCTCTCTCCTCATTTCTTTCTAAATGTCTCTCTTTAATTTCTTTCTCTCTCTCTTCTTAAAAGCCTCTTTCTGCTGAAGGTGAGCTGGAAAGAGGAAATGCCGGGCTGAATTCGCTCCGTGTGCTGCCTGACATCCAGCGGCTCGGAGATAAAGAATGCATAAGATTTCCTGCTCCAAAGCCCACCGCTCCCAAAACATCTCCCCATTTATGTACCGCGGCCGGTCGCCCAGGCAACCTGGCCACGAATCAGGGCCCAGCACCAGCAGATTAGTCTTCCAGCGGGAAGAGAGATGTAAGACGGGTTTAAAGAGACAGACACATCATGATCAACCACTGCACATTATTAAAGATCATCACAGTGAACAGAGCAAGTCCTTTACAAAACAGGCAATTCAACAAAACGAATGTCTCCACTCATTTCTCTCTCTAATTCTGCCCTCAATCACTTGCTCTCAAGGTCTTTCTCCCATTTCTACCCCTCTCCTTCTTCTTTTCTCATCTCGCTCTCTTATTTCTCTCTCACCCTCTTTATTTCTCTTATTTCTTGCTCTCCTCATTTCTCTTTCAATGTCTCGCTCTTCCAATTTCTCTCTCAATGTCTCTTGCCTTCTCTTCTCATTTCTCTCTCAATGTCTCTCACCCTCTCTTCTCATTTCTCTCTCTAGATCTCTTCATTTCTTTTTGTCTCTCACTCTCCTCATTTCTCTCTCAATGTCTCTTGCCCGCTCTTCTCATTTTTCTCTCAATGTCTCTCGCCCTCTCTTCTCATTTCTCTCTTGCCCTCTTCATGTCTCTTTCTGTCTCTCGCTCTCCCCATTTCTCTCGCAATGTCTCTCACCCACTCTTTGCATTTCTCTCTCAAAGTCTCACCATCTTCTTAAAGTAAAACAGAACCAACTGTGGCCAGCAACATGGCCAGTCCAACAAAGATAATGTGTTGACTACTGTGTCCTGTCATTACAATCATTACTTTAACCCTTAGCGGTCACACATGCCCTCAATACAATAAAGGGCATCAGCTCGAGTTCCTGTTTCACACCACACACTCATACACGTCAGATAAAGACTTATACTAACAGGCTCAGAGTAGGAACATTGATTTTTCCAGCAATAATGTGGTGCATACAGTACATTCATTACATAGCCTCATTACTAGGCCTACAAAACATACTGTACTTATCACATCCTGCAGCTTGGCTCATTACAGTGACCAGTAATGTCCACCAACCGGCCATAACATTACCACCACCGACAAGTGACGAACTTCAACTATAGACTCATTTCATTTCCCTGGCACCTGTCTGGGAGTGGAGCATGTTAACGGTCAGTTCTTGAAGCTGATGTGCTGGAGTGTAAGGAGGGCCTTATTGTGATGGCTGGTCTAGTGGAACGCAGTGGTTAGTAGCAAGAAAAAAGTGATCATGGGCACCCAAGGCTCACTGGGGAGTCCGTTTGCTCTGATCCCATTGTACAAAACGTGATGGTAGAAAGAGGTCAATGAGTGGTGTTAATGTTTTGGCTGATCTGTGCACAGACATGGTGACCTTTATTCTAATCTCAGTGAGATATCGGATGCATGGCACTCAGGCTCTTGGCCGAAGAGTTGTTCACGAGTACACTTCAGAATGGCAATGTGGGCTGGTTTGGGCCGGGTCACGTACGCACAACCTGTTTCACGCCACCATATACAACACCTAGGAGATCCTGCAGTTGCTAAGACACAAGCAGACGGACAGTTGGTGCCTGGCACTGGGCTCTTGTTTATGTCCCCACTTCCTGGATGCAGATAACAGATTATTCACTGTTTATTCATAAGGAAGGAGAGACAAGCAGCACGTACTGATCCGCCAGGCTCGGCAAGTCTGCCTGCTGCTGGAGAGAGAAAAGAACCTTACAGCTTTCCTGCAGAGACGCTTGGGTCAGGTGTTTTGTAAATGAGTGTAAAAAAAGTATTATTGCATATGCATGGGTGGGGAACCCTGTTAGGACTGATTGCCAAAATAATATTCAATAAACTATGGCAAATACTATTTTGTATTTTAAAAATCGAAGTATTTGAAAAATGTTTAAATAAATAAAGTAATCATCAATCATCTTATCAATATCAAAATATATTATGATCAGATATTTATATCACAAAGCAGTCACAGGCATAAAAATGTACTATTGCATTTGCACACAGTCTGAAGGAGCAGAACAAATAGCATTAATCATGAAATGTTGGGACTTATTGCAATAATAATTCTCAATAAACTATGCGTACAAAAGGACATTCATCCAATGTCAAAAAATGTAAATGTTAAATAAATAATAAGTGTCTCAATATATTGTTATTATTGCCTATATTCTGCTACCATTTTTGTAGAAAATATTTTGAATACCTAAATGAATTGACTTCTAGTGAATGGCTTCCTAATTAACTCTCAAATCATAATTTTTTTTAGATAGACTTAAACTTTGATCTATGAAAATGTCTCATTTTCAAACACCTTAAAAATACAGACATTCTCCTTGAAGGACAGCCCCAGGTGAAATAGGAGTTACTCATTAATGGAAAGACCACACGATGTTCTGGAGCTCCTCAGGGCTTGTGCCTTTGTAAATCCTAGGAGATGGCAGATGCCATATCTCTCCAAGGTGGAAATGTCTGAAATGTTCAGAGCAAAAGAATGGTGCGTTTCCCTCAACAGTCCATTTGGAGCACATCGACGGAGCAGAAGAGGCAAAAACCGTGCAAAGTCGTTGAGGATGAAAGCTGAATTGAGAGGCCTCATCCCATCCTCTTGAGAGGAAGCCTTTGCATGGGTAAGTAGATGCTTTGTTTGCTACAAATGATGCGGTGTGTCACTCAGCTAGCAAGCGTCCCAGATAGATGGCTGGTGTTTGAAGCGTGAAGGCATTAAAGTTTTCCACATTTTCTGGATAATCCCATCACCATTGTATACAAATGTGCTTTCCACAAGATCTATCATTTCCATCTGTCCACAAATTCTGATATAAGGACGGCCACTTCAAGCACAGAGTAATCGAGAAGTCAACAGGCTGTTCTCCTCACTAATTATGTTCTGTGGGTTCTGTAGGAATCTCATGCTAATTTTAGATCTGTGTTTAGTTTTTCTCTAGCTTGTATAGTTGTTGTGATGAAGCTGATGATCTATTGTATGATATTTGGTGGAAACTTTTGAGTGAGGAGCGAGGCGAACGTTCTCACCAGGATGCTTGGTCAATGGAACGTTGCTACCAAGGTTTCTGGAATGAAAGGATGATGCAACTACTGCTGAATGCTGTACAGTCATAATCCCTTACATAAGTGTCTACTGTGTTGTGCACCGGGGCCATTCCTTTGTCAGTCCACCAGAGGGAGACATTCACCCACCTGAGGCTCTGTATTGTATTTTTAGCAGTTTATTAAAAGTTACTTTCACTTTTTACACCATTAAAAACAAAACAAAAATACAGGATTTGAGGTAGCACCATTACCATGAATTTTTGTAAGTCATGTGCATCATAAGTTGAGGACCCCCTGTACTTTATTGGTGCTGATACATTGCGAGTAGAGTTTTAACTTACATAACTCCCTAACACAAAGTTTACATGACTGGAAAACACTGAACACAGATCAGACACAGACAGATTATTATTACGTGAGGTGTTTAAATTTTATGCAGTGTTTGCCTTTATCTAGAAAACAAAAAGATTTGTATCAGTTTTGCTCTTTGGAATGTAAAATCTTTAAAGCTCAATATCTCTCGACAGCTCAGAGTGCAGATAAAATCCTCCAACTCCTGTAGCGGAGATAGCTTACACTTCTCTTACTGTAAACGAGTGAAGTAAACACTTGATGATATCGGATTCGACCCGCACACGCTGAGCAAGGCTATCATATGGCCTGCGCCTTTTCCTTGAAGCTGAACCTACAGATCCACGGTACGGTGATGGAATGCCCCTGAAACACCTGAAACACACTGAATATGAAAGTAGAGATACACCTGACTGTCTCTCCATTATCCCTTAGGGAGTCACGCTGCACAAAGTGCAGAGTTGAACAACAGATCCTCAGAGAGATAAAATTCCACATGAGAATACAATATGGAGGTACGATTAATGGTAAAAACAAAATCCCCGTTCCGCAAGCCAAAAGCTAAATCCTTCAACCAGAAAGCAAAAGCAGCTCAAAATGAAATTAAAAACTCAAAATATCTTTCATTCAATATCCTGCTCAATACCCTCTTTTCAAGCCTCATCTGTAGGAGGCCAAAATAAACCCATAGTGCTTAGACATTCCCAAATGTTCTACACTAGATCTCCATCGCCCTTTTGGTCCCTGTGCCTGGCCATTGATCTGAGCAGATTTTTTGGGGCTCCACTACAGGTGGGCAAATTGGCAAGTATATTGTATCACGATACTTAACAAAATTAAGCGCATTTTATGTCAAAGTTTGAGTACAAATTATTTTTATTCAGTGTTTCTCACAACAAACTACAAGAAGTTCATCTGTTAAGACAAAAACATTTTTTTTCTTTTTATTTAAAATAAACGTATACCATATTTCTCCAATACCAATAAGCCTATACATGAGGTTTAAAAACCTGATATTGGGTGTAAATTGCTCAAATGGGGCATACTATCTAAAAACACATTCGCTGAAAGTATAATTCAGTAGAAAAAGACGACATCTCCAAATGATTAGTCAAATTAAAATGTTCTGTTTACTGCAGTGATTAACAGTTTGAAAAACAATGCAAAGCAAAGACATATCAGTGATGTTCTGTTGGGTGTTGTGCTGAAATCCTCCCACTAGTGCTGCATAAAACGTAATACATTCTCTCAGCTCCTGCAGATTTTCTGTATTTTGCCTAAACCTGTCTTCATGTACAACTCACAGGTGTTTGCACATAAAATGTTGTTTTTCTCTTTTATTATTACTGTTAATGTTCACACGCGTGTGTTGATTTAGCACTGAATGCAGTAAATGTTTAAACAAAACCTCTTTGCTCAAATACTGTGGTAGAAAAAACAATTACTCAAGTTACACTAATAAAACTTGTTAAATTCGGTTAAAACACAGAAGTGTGTCCTTCTGAAAGGGTGTAGGAATTCAGCACAACACCTGTATCACATAGTTTTTACATTGTGGCATGATATCGACAAGTTCAACATTTTAAGCAATTTAATTGTTCACACTCTGTATAATGTAACGGTATAGAGCTGCAAAGGCCTCTCGGGGCCAAATTAGATGCTTTTACTTCAGATCGGTAAATTCATGGCCTATAATGTGAGGTGGCCCATCATTGGAGAAATACGGTAATCTGATTTTTTTTGTGTGTTTCTCACATACAACAAGTTCACTTAAGCGAGACTAGTGATGCTCTGAAATAAAAAGTTCCACAGTATTGACGATATCACAAACTTTTCAGAAAATCCTACCATAGCCCCAATTTATCACAATAATCATAAAAATCATTGTATTGCCCAGTCCTGTGCTCCACATTCTGCCAGACTGCAGCAGTGGTGGGACTGAAAGGCCATTTTTCATTAATCATTTGACTTAAAGCCTGGAGGCCTGGAGATTTAAAGGCTAAATGTTCATTCTAGGAAGAGTCTCTGCGAAGGAGACCCTCTCGTGCTGGACGAAGCTGAAATCAGCCCACCCTGCCACCCAGCGGGGCTGCTGGGAGAAGCAGGTCCCGAGGCCACTGCAGGCCCGAGCCCCTGGGAAAGGGGCTCTCACGACCATTTGAAGAATTTTCCCACAATCAAACAAATAAACAGTGAACTGTACGGGGCAGTGCCGGGACCCCATGCGCGGGGGGAGGGCGACTATGCTCATAAAACATCCATCTCTGGGACTAGGGGACTCCGGCAAGACTGCGTAGCACTAACCCGAACCCTCAGAACTTCGCTCAAAAGAAAATACCGTCATCTTCAGGCCTTCGTTTTCATTCGGTTTTGCTTCCCAGCTGAGTCGTGCTGATTAAGATATTCCACTGCAGGTGTCAAACATAATTTGCGAGAAATTCACAACAAAATTTGTTTTTTCTAGTTGTTTGTTCTAAGATTGAGGACATGAACATTCAAAGCTGGAGGACGCGAACATAAAAGGTCTCGTGTCTTAATACCACCAGGTTTCCTGGACGCTTCAGCAAAGGGGTCATTGAGAGGCAACAACCCATTTCATCCTCCATTTCCCATCTGCCAGGCCTTAATGGGGCGTAAGTCTACTGAACACATCTGGACTCCCACAAAGTAGCTGGATCAGAGATTTCTCGCTCTCTGCTGCAGCTGACATGGGGCTCCACAATAAATATGATGGCATACAGTACTTCTCTGTTCACTCATCCAGCCACACGTTTCAGACGGACCTTCGCTTTCTCATTTTTTCAAGAAATCCCAAACGCTCCACGTCACAACTGAACGTCACATTGATGTTTCAAAGTCCATCTGATCTCCAAACAAGGATTCCAAATAACAGCGTAAAGATGATTTAACACAGGCTGCTGAATAACTGTCTTCCAAAAATTTAGTGTAGTGTGTAGCTGCTCTCCATCATACATCTTTCCATCTTAAGCTCCAGCCAAACTCTTAAGTATTCTGCCATATGATGGATGTCCCTATTCGAAATCTATGGGCTCCATCTTGAAACCTTTTTGCCTCTTAAATTTGTGTCGCACTGCCTTTTATAGAAGTTGAATGTGAGGTTAGTAGAAGGAGAAAGAACTGGAATGTGTCAAGTTAAAAAAAAAAAAGCCCATTGACTATTTTAACAATGCACTCAGCTACACTGATGCCAAGAGTCTACTGAGAAATGAAGCTTTTATCAACTTTTCTATCACATAAATCTAGTGAATTAGAATCTTATTTATGCCTACAGTCATTTGGAACACTCATGGTTTAAGAACATCTGGATCTGAAGTTTTATGTTGTAGGCACTATGGACGTCCAGTTGTATGTGCTGTACAATTGGGAAAATGTTTACAATGGGATAATGTAGAGTGCAATATAATCACAAATGCATTGTTGATTCAAACTGGCCAGCATGATTTCTATAGAAATAATCTAGAACCTTGCCCTTATGAACAGAGTCCCAGTCCAGGCACCAATGAGGATGCCATAAGCAAGGTACTGTTCCGCTAGACCAGGGGTGCCCAATACGTAGATCTCGAGCTACCGGTCGATCGCAAAGGTATTGCTAGTCGATCACAGAGCCCTGCCTATCAAAATAAACTACCGCCCACATGAGACCACGCAGCATAAAAGCAAGTGAACCGCGAGGGTGTTAGCCAATCATCCATCCCCACTGTGGCGTTTGGCAGTTGATTGACGTACAGTACAACCTATCTGGGCTCATCTTTTGTAACAAGGGTCACCTCGCATGCTCGGTCAACTGCACGAGCTACTGCAAATCTACAGCCATAGTTAGTGGCTAACAATTGAATTACATCTAAAGAAAGGGTGTAATAATGAGTGAGGGACCTGGACCAAGTAAGAAACCAAAATCAGACTGTTCATTAAAAAGCACAAAAACACTGACTACCCACCGAAAATCGAGGGCATTACATTTGGACTTTGCATCTCTGTCTGTGTCTGTTTAGTTCTAGACGTCATTGGAGAAGGTATCTTGAGTACCATGATTCATCAAAAGACCCTGGAACTGCAGTCAGGACTTAATACAGTATAAACCACTGTGATTGGTTGGTAGACATAATCATTTTTTTATGCTTTTGTAAAAAATAACATCCAGCTTCACAAACAATCAAGCATTTAGTTTGCACATGACAGCACTGATGTGAGTGCTACAAAGAAATGTAACATTTCTTTTAGATGTTAAATGTAGGCAACCAGTGCTACAATGCGAACTACAGTATAAGTGGCACATTACTATCTGGGAGTACTAGAAAGAGTCCAGGACATTCCTCCTCATCAGTAAATGCTACAAAAGAAGCCCAATACAATAAATACAGGCAAAAAGTGCATGATCTGTAAGTGGAAAATTACTATCTGGGAACACTCTATAGGCAGTATTTAGGTAGAGGTAGATTGTATGTGTTAAATTATGTAACCAAATTCACAATATTCATGAACAAATCATCCCTTATATTTTAAAAACTACAATTTATTACTAAAAAAAACTTTTTTTTACCTTTAATGGAAGTTAATGTAAAGAGATTTGAGCTTTTTTATTGGGAAAAATAAACAATTTTATCAAATGGCATAGACATTTTTAATTGAAAACAAAAATGGCAATAGCAATTAAACAATCTAGTCTCCAGGTCCAATAGCTAGCATGCACATTAGGAAATGCATCTTCCAGGTAGTGCACTAGAGCACAGCTGCAGAAGTTCATGATGGAAGCTGAGGAGGGTAGTCTTAGGTGAGAGGAAATCTCAGGTCTGGAGGAGAGGAAAATAACAAAAAAAAATGTTTCCATATGTGCCCCAGCTCCCTAGTGAAAGAACTGCTTTGTGTTTAGCTCAAGCAGTGCATGAAATACATGTCCAGCCTTTCTACCCTTGCTTTCCTTTCAGTAGCTTGGGGTAACATTAGTCAAGAGGGGACATGGGGTGCCCCTCCAGCTTCATGCCTGGTCATGTGGCTTGTTTTGACGGGGGCTAATTGTCTATGACTGCGTGGGGGTTAGAGGTCCTGAAACAAACATCTTCTTGAGTCGAGAGGGTTGGGGAGGGGGGCAGGTGAGGCAGAACGGACAAGGCCAGGCCTTTCAGGCATGGCGAAATGAATGAAGCCATTTTGCCAATCCTAAATCATCCCCATTGAAGGCTTAATGATTCATAAACCCATCAATTTCCAGACATGCACCTGCTCCCAAGTCAGGAGGAGGACCTGCTGCCCCTCGTCTCCCATAACCAGATCACCCATCATTGGGGCCTTCTGCTCAGCTGTCCCCATTGACCATTGTTGTTGTGGTTGTTCAGTGTTGTCCAGAGGAGGTTGGGTTTCTCTTTGGTTCTTCTCCAGCTTAGGATGGAGAAGCTCTCTACTCCAGCTTAGGATGGTTTTCCTTACCTCTGGGCCTGGATTTTATGAAGCTAATTTGTAAAATGTGCTATAGAAATAAAACTGGCTTGACTTAACTGGTGCAGAAAAATCGTAACTGTAACAATGGCATAACTAAATATCTCACCACCATCCCAAACCAGTGGCCTACTTTCATGGCAAAACTCCTCTAGCTTTTGTGAATCAGGTAGTCAAGGCAGCACTTTGTTTTTCCTACACAGAGCAGAGGAGAAGGAAAATGTTCACTCGACCAGTTCAGATGCAAACAATGAAACATTGTGTTTTTAAGTGCTGGAAAAAAGGAACGAGTCTGGGAGTGAAAATAGCTCTCCAGCCAGTTGTTATAATATTTGGTGTCTGTGTATAGAAGCGTAGCCATGAATTAACGATAGGATTACATCGGTGCTATTATTCGTGCAACAACCTCCAACAGAGGGCTACATGGAGTGGAGGAATGCCTTTCCTTGGAGGAACACCACAGGAAGTTTTGAGACATCAGGTCCAGATACTCTAGAGAGCGTGCGCAGGAGCGTCGCTCAACACAAGGGTGATGGATCTACATTCAGGTCGCCCTGAAGAGCAGGGCGCCAGCAAGTGGGAGAATAACTCTGGCACGACCACGACAATCACCTCTGCATGTTTGGACATTGCCCGTCCTCACCATGTGCCAGCTGTAGTTGGCATACCGACGCATTCCTTCCATGCTGCACTTCATCTCCACTCAGGTGTTTCCCAGAACCCTTCCAGTGCTGTCAGACATGAAAGCCCTGAAGAAAACTTTCCTCCACACATTGGCAGGATGGATTTCTTGTCCCCAATGTCAAGAAATTCATTAAGCGCCTATTAGCACGACTAGGACATAGCAGAGTTAGGAAATGGGCAGCTGAGTTGAAAGGCTCTAATGAAAGGAAACCATCATAACAAAGGTTAAATGTGGAATCATTTCCTTAATTCAATGGCATTTAGCTTGGAACACTGCTGGAAACCACAGCATGCAACACCAACTGACTCTGTGAGAGAAGGTTCTTGTGTTACTTTGCGCTTAACTACTGATTAAGCCTTTGTCAGGTGCGGACTATTGAAAAACCAACCATTTGATTCTATGCCGGAATCAACAAGGCCATGTTTTAGCCACTCCTGTTGTGCTTAAGCGAAAACCTAAATGAAAAGAGGACATACTTTCGGCTCTAATGCCTTTTGATACAGCCGGTCAGACAGGTTCTGCCGCAGATACGCATCCCCAAACCGTGACGGTTCCACCACCATGCTTACAAGAGCGTGAGACTTTCCTGCTTCTAGACTCTGTTCTTCACTTTGACGGGATTACAGCAAGTCTCATGGACTTTAGTCAAGAAGGCAACACTTTACTAGGCCAATATACATAAAACTCCAAGAAAACTGATTACACAAATATTTTTAAAGGTTACGCAAAGTACAGCACATAGAAATGTGACCTCTGTATTTAACCCGTCCACACATGGAGCAGCGGTCAACAGCGGCTGGGACTTGAACCCAGGTACAAATAGAACCTAAAGTGGGGTCATGCAAGGCCTTGGGAATATTGGCCTTCAGTGTAGTGCTAGCAAACAAATTACACAAAATCTTGGACCAAAACATCCACAATTATCCTTATGAGTATTCTAAAGGGACAAGTTTACATGTTGTATGAATGATCTTGCACATTTACGACATTGCACCCCTAATTAAAGACCAAGCAACAGATCCAGGCTTGTCTTATTCATAGAAACATGTTCGGACAAACTGTTTCTTCTAGGATAAATAGTTTTGTTGGTTGTCATCTTGAGAAAGATTACCGCGACATAATCCACACTTTATGCTAAGAGCCTACACCCACTTTCAGAAAAGCCACAAACTCTCACCACTAAGACAACATTCATGACTTGCTCCTCATCCTCACTGGAATGTCAAGAAGCTGTTGTTCACACATTATAGGCCCCGTTCTATAAGCTGCAGAAAATGTTCATTTATGTTTTAAGACTCCAAGATAAGTCGCCCCATGTTATTAGCTGCAGTGTTACTGAATTTACTGAAGTAGAAGCATCTAGTTTGGCCCCTGGGGACCTTGGCTACTCTATAAACAATTAAATCGATATTTGATCAATTTAACTGTAATAAATTGTAATATTAGTGATTCGTGATTTCGGATCATTGTCACACCACTGCACCACAATGAAATTTGTCCTCTGCATTTAACCCATCACACGTGCACACGTGGAGCAGAGAGCAGCTATCAACAGCACCCGGGAAGCAGTGAAGTGGGGATGGTACCTTGCTCAAGGGTTCCTCAGTGGTGCCCGGGCTGGGACTTGAACCGGTGACCTTCCTGGTTCCCACAAATCATTAGGCTCCAATTCCAGTTGATGGCTAATCAAGGGTGATAGTGTAATTTGGATATTTTTGCCTTTAAATGTGTCAAAAGAGAATGTCAATGGTGCTAGGGTTTGATTCAGAGTAGTTCTGTTACCTAATACATACTGGAGATGTCTTATTCTGTTTAGCTAGAGCTGACTTCCATGTCTCTGTAATGCTCACCTGGACAAAGTGAGAACTAAACACTACAAGGAGCCACGGGATGCCCATAAACCCAAGCAATGTCAGGAAGGGCTGCCAAAATTCTAAACCCCCGAACACTTCCTGTGCCAGCTCTACTGTAACCCACCACGAGCAGCTGCCGGCCTAAACACCGCGAGGCGCAAACGTGGCCGTAAAGCAGGCGAGCAGAAGTGAGGGAAACAAAGGTTCCCAGTGTGTTTTCAGCAGACATTAATAAACGTCCACTTTCCGTCTACAGTCAACTCTCTAGTGCTCCTGCTGGTAATGTGGGCCAGCTGAGCATGACGGGACCCTAACCATGGCCCAGTGATTGGAGGAGCCCAGCGCAGACACTGTGTATCTACTGTACCACTCTGCTAATTGCTCCCAGACCTCAGAGGAGCACCAGCGCCAAGCAGCGCCCATTCACATGAGCCTCACTGCACCATAGCAGTGAATGGGCCAGGCTGACAGAGGACAAGAAAAGAAAGGAATAAGAAAGAGCACAAGATCATATGTGGAATAATTTCACACATGTCTGGGTCTAACAGTGACCGTTAATCTGGCTCTCGATGTTGGACAGTAATGTGCACGTTATCCTATTACCCAATTCTGGTCCTGGAGGGCCAGTGTCCAGCACAGTTTGGTAGTTCCCCTCCTCAAACACTCTCACTACACCTGGTAGTGCAGAGAAATCACCAATCTGTGCTGGACACTAGCTATCTAGTAACAGAGTCCACCCCTGGTCCAGGGTAACAGAGTCCACCCCTGGTCCAGGGTAACAGTGTACCATAAGGTCCAGAAAGCCAGTCTCAGTGTGGTTTGCACCCATATCATATATGCGGCACCTTTTTTTTTTTTACGTCATAACAAATACATATCATAATTTCCCAAAAGTATCTTCCACATCGCCCATCCCTAGTGTCTATAATATGGATTGGATGGATGGGAACAGTGAAAGTTCAGAATCAGAAAAAACTTGCTCATTTATAGAAATAATTATTAGCTGCAGCCCAACAGATGGATCAACAACATTTCTGAAGGAAATAGGTTTTACTGACATGTCTTGTTTTTACCCAAAACCATTGTGGCATCACCCTGTGAAGGATCAGCACCTCCATAAACCCTACAGCCACAGGTCTGCTGCACCCGCAGCGGCCGCCAACCAGCCAGTTCACCCGCCTTCTCACCTTACCTGCTCATGAGGCAGGAGAGCTGCCAAGCACAACATCTGGCCAGGAGTGCCTTACCTCAGCGACTTCCAGGGAACAATGGCCCTCTCTTTCCCCTCCACCCCCACCCGCCACGCCGGGCACGCAGCAGGCGTGTGTCCTGCCTGATGCCCGTATATGTGGGTATGCTTGGTCAGCAGTCTCCTGGCCCTGATGGGCACGGTCATTAGCAAAACACTTGAGCCTATCAGGCTGTTGGTCTTGGATGAAAAACACGTTTGCTTTCGAAAAAGTGCCTGGAGGGGTCTTTGCTAAAACGTCCTGCAGCCCAATTACCGGGGCCTGAGCCTGATACTGAACATTTCTGCCATTTAGATTAAACATTCACATAACAGTGCCTCATGCAGAATAATTTTACCAATTCTGGCGCCAAGGTGGCTTGAAATATTCTCAATAAAGCTGCCTCAGGATGGCTCACATGATTTATACAGCATAATCCTTTCCAATATTCGCACTGTATCCCCAGTCCCCCTTTTTTTAACCACCATGTGAATGCACGTGATCCAGATGTTCACACAAACTCGTCTTCTGGAGAACTGGTGTCTGGCACAATATGGCGGTTTCCCTGCTTGAACAACCCTGATGACCAGGAATAGGGAGTGTGGATGGAGAGCATGATGCTAGCCCTTCAGGCTTGGCCTAGGGGTGGGCGATACAGCAAAAATATCACGATACTTTATCACAATATTGAGAATTTTTCCAATCACGATATGTCACAATATGCATTTTTTCCATCAACAGTTACAAAAATAATCAATTTTTTTTTTTTTTAAAAAGCCAAATGGAGACATATTTTCTTTCCTTAAATAATAATGAGTAGAAATAATTTCGATTCAGTGTTTCTCTCCACAGTACAGGAAGTTCACTTAAGCGAGACTAGTGACGCTCACTTTGACACACGAGTTCCACAGTGTTTAAAGCACATCACCATATGCTCTGTCATTTTGTGGCGACAATTCGTCAAGATAATGATCAATATTGCCTTATTGCCCGGCTCTACCCTGGTCTCCATCATGAAATCAGGCTCTTGAGTGGACATGTAGACAAGAACAAGTTTGTCAGATGCATTAAAACAGCCAATGAACGACCTCCCTTGAGGGAGCGAGGGAGCACTACCAGATGTTTAGTGTAGTATCACCACCAGGGTTTGACCGAAATGTGAGTCACCACCACAGTGTTTATCAAAGTGTGTTGTGTATGCAACTGAATTTACAGTACAATGACATCATCCCATTACCTGTCCATGCATATTCTTGGCCTGATATATGGGAAAATATTTATAGATATTTATTAAATCCAGATGTTCCAAATCTGAGCAACCCCAGATCCTCCAAGTGGAGCAACTGTCACAATCACATTTAACTCAGCTGTATCATTGCTATTGAAAGGGCCAGGGGGTGAAAGGCAGAAGGAAAGTGTGCAGGTGTGGAGCAGGGAAGCATTGAAATGAGTATTTTCCCCTCACACCATAATGAATGGAAACAGTAGTGCCCTCTAGCGGCAACAACGAGAACTGCACATTCATCTGAGCAAACTACGGCTAGGAGAAATGCAGGTAAAGACCGTAGCGCTGCTAAATGTGATCCACGAAGAAAATAATGAATCCAGGTTCAAAAGCTAAAGAAATAAAGCCGGAAGCGTAAAAAACTACACAACGCGACGCGTTTCCCGGTTCCAATCTTCCTTTCAGTTTACATGGACGTGAGTGCGCAAGTGCATATATTATTATCAGACTACAACCCAGAGCACGATTATTCAATACAGCTCTCGTGTTTAAAGGTTGGCGGCTTTGAACGCTCCATTTGATATTCTCGGGATAATGAGCGACAGGATCCTGATGGAACTGAGATGCCAATTCAATGAATGAGGAGCAGCGTTAGCTTCCTGCTGCCAAACACACACAGACACACTCACCGTCTGTTTCCATCGTCGAGAGAAACATGCCGCTGGAAAGTAAATCCCTGTACGGAGCTCCGCTGACAGGTCCGGGCTGTGCGCGTGAACGTGGGCCTGCGCTGGTGCTGCACGCGGACAGCGGCGCAACACAAACAGCCTTATTATTATTTACCCACCCGTTTTCAGACAAGTGCCGCCCCCAGCGCTGCGATTGGCCACTAGTGTCCCGCCTCTTGCGCTGCGATTTGTTGTCAGCTCTTACGCTCCAGTTCACCTCGAGGCTCACCGCTGGCCACTTTATTAGGTACCTAAGTTAGGAAACCTCATTAAATATTCTGTTTTTTATTAAGAAATGTTAATGTTTAATCTTTTCTTTTTTTTACCTCTTGAACAGAAAGTGATTTAACTAATAAAAAACGTAACTGAGGAAAAAGCCCCTAATGGCTAGTTTTGCCTCTTAAATAAAGTTTCATCACTGCTGATTGGCATTCTCAATTCCTTTGATATTTTCTTATCTCCCTTTCCTGTTTTATATAGTTCATCTACCTTTTCCCATAGATCCTTTGACAATTCTTTTCCTTCCCCATGATTTAGAATGTAAAGACATCAGTGCAGCACTGGATGAAAGATACTATGATCCGTCAGGAATCCAGAAACTCATAGACCTTTTATACCCACCCACTATTTACAACAAAAAGATCACAGGTGAAGATGGTTTCCTTTAAAAAACATTCAAACCCATTTGTTTCAAGTGTGTTCATGTTATCAGGCTAAATCACCAGGGTGTGTTGTGATTATGATTTAAAAAGAGTGAACACAGTTGATTGATAATAAATGGCTTCAGCCAAACACTAACTATGAGTGGGGAAAAAAAATTATTTATAATCTATGACAAATGGCCAAGAAATCATAAATTCTGTCAGGGTATGTAAACTTATAAGCACAAATGTATGGACAGGAACCCAACCCATCACAGGGCAGCACAAAGACAGATGATCATAAAGCATAAGCCTTTGGACTGTGGGGGGAAACTGGAGAAACTGAGAGGGTACCCATGCAGGGTTAGAATTGAAATTGAACCCTGGACAGTGATGCACAACTGTCCCACCCCTCCCTACTTTTAATATTCATCTTCCTTATGGTTCCTACAGCACATGAAAGAGTAAATAGAGTAAAAATAAATGTGTTAAGAGTGGAACAATAGTGGAGCCTTGTTTGATGCTAGACAGAACCACATTAAAAAAAGGTTCTTTAAGGACCATCATAGAGATGAACCTATTAACGAGGGCAAGAACCAACCATTTATGCATCCAGATGGTGAATGCAGATCCTGTGAAGAACCGAATTTCTAGCGTGTATTCTTGCACTTCTGCTCAAGCTGGTTCCTGGAAAGGCATGATTCTTTATTCCACTATATGTGGGTTGAGGCTTCTCCACCAACATCTAGCTTTCTGTGCATTAGAGGCAAATGTAACATGAAGGAAAACTACTACAGTTTTATTCACAAGTCTGTCTATTGCACATCACCTTGTTTTATTGCCTTGGCTTCGTATAAAAGCCAAAACGACACTTAGACTCCCAGTAACTGGCCAAAACATGAAGAAAAAGCTTTTTGATCTTTTCACACCATGCAATCCATCATTCAACTCAAATTCTGAACACAAATGTTGACCATAGCTCTCAAAACATGGGTAGCGAGGGAAATCATGACATTTCATTAAATCTGCAATAACATTAAAGAATCAGCGGGGGAAACGTAACTAATGAAAGGAAGAAATTACGAGGGGAGTTGGCCTGTGATCTACTCTGCCTGTGTAAATATTTTTAGGAATATGAAGAAGAACATATTGCTACAGTGCATCTATGAGTTGAGTGGAAAGATCAATATTCTTGGTAATAAAAATAACAGTACAGATACATTGGTCTGTGGATGTGACCTAAAACATCACCTGAAGTTATAAAAGCTGATGAAGAAACAAATGAATAATTATATTTAGTTATTAATTTTTTTAAAAGAATCCAGGAACATTTGTGTGTTAAGCCAATAAATATTCATATAATTTGAAGGTGAAATCAGAGTCTGGTGTTTTCAGTGATCTTTAGCACCCAAAAATATTTTTATGTGAGAGCAGTGGCTTTCTCCTTGATACACTGCCTCTCCTGATTGTAGACATCAACATTTCTTGAACTATTAAAGTTATCTTGGATGGATGACTGCTTGTAGGTAGGGCAAAGTTTAGAGAAATTTGGAGAGAGAAACACTGTATTCCGGCACTAGCACTTTATCCTATCTGTTAAACATGGTGGTGGGAGTGTTCTGGTGTGGGCCTGTTGGCTGCATCTGGGCCTAATAAACTTTATTGCATTATTGATGGAACAATTTCTGAACTATACAAGATAATTTTCAAGGAAAATGTCAACACATCTGTCAATGAACTGAATCACAAGAGACAGTGGGTCATACAGCAAGACAACAATTTTAAACACACAAGTGATTCTACTGAAGAATGGTTAAATAAAAAAGAGAATGGGAAGACTGTTGACTTGACAGATGTCATTGACACCCTCCACAAGGAGGGTAAGCCACAAAAAGTAATTGCTGAAGAAGCTGGTTGTCACAGCAACAGGCACAACCACAGCCTTGAAAGGATTGACAAGCAAAATTTATTCAAGAATTTGGGGGAGCTTCACAAGGAGTGGACTGTGGCTGGAGTCAGCAAATCACGAGCCACTACACACAGTTGAATCCTAGACATGGGCTACAAATGTTACATTCCTCCTGTCTCCACTCCTAAACCAGAGACAATGTCAGAAGCGCCTTACCTGGACTAAGGAGAAAAAGCACTGGACTGTTGCTCAGTGTCCAAGTCTTCTTTTCAGATGAATGTAAATCTTGCATATCATTTGGAAATCAAGGTCCCAGAGTCTGGAGAAAAAGTGGAGAAGCACAGAATCCATGTTGCTTGAAGTGAAGTTTCACAGTCAGTGATGATTTGGGGTCATGTCATCTGCTGGTGTTGGTCACTGTGTTTTCTGAAGTCCACAGTCAACACA
>JBBIGC010000001.1:45564414-45577358 GCA_037576955.1 Lepidarchus adonis
TTACATTTCACTGCTGGTCATACTTGTATAACCTGTATGTGACAAATAAAGATCTTGAATCTTGAATCTTGAATCTTGAAAGCATTTTAAGCCCTCATTAGACGTCATAAAGCAGATTCTAGTTGGACTTAATACCCCTTAAGGGATGTCATATTTTCTGACTTTCCACTGCTCAGTAAGCGTCTCAGAACTGGGCTATAATAACTGTATGATGTCAGTGTACTCTTTGGCTGAAGCGTAATTTACTCTACCCATCACTTAGAAGACACCAAACCATTAAATCTGACATATCGAAGATCAGTTGAGTGAGTTCCTTCTTCAAAAAAAAACTTCGTTGCTTAGGATAGTTCACCCCATCTGACTAAATCCAAAGCCTTCATCCTGGATGCGTCCTGTATCGTTCTGGAATAAGCTTAATGTCAAGGAATTTCAGTCAGGCTGCAGACCCATTACCTTATCTTCATTCTGGTTTTTCTGTCCTCTCTACATTCTCAACCTTTGCCATTAACAGTTGTGTTGATTTTGGTGAATTATACATGCCGCGTGATTAGACGATCATGTCACAGAGCTGCATAGTCTGTAATGAAATCCACCACAATGGGCCATGCACAGAAGTTTTTCCATGATTGAGAATCACATGGAATGTATTTTCAGACTAAACTGGGCAAAATAATATCAGTCTTATCCTATGGAAGATTGTGAGGTCTGGGCCTTGCATTAATGAGGCCTCCCACAGACTTATTCGACACATATGATCTCATTATTGCGGACTGTTTGAAATGCATTAGAATATTCCTGGACATTCATATCTGAACGAGTAAATTGAATAAGACGGAACAAGATTATTAACGAATTGCATGCTTACATTTTACGGTATCAGCCTGTGATGGTAGAGGCAGCTGTTTCAGTGTCTCGTTGCAAATCTAATAATTTACAATTAACATGCTGTATATACCATGTGAGGAATCCCCAAAAAACTGTGCACTGTAACAGTCATATATAAAAGTCCTATGTTTCTCAACTCAGTTCCTCAGTGTAGGTGGTGTAGATCTCATTTTCAGGAAAAATCTCTTGGGTGAAGATGATACATCTAATATTTTTGCTGGTCTGTAACATTTCTACAGTTTATGACCATCAACCTCAGGGACATGACTTTATTACACTCCTGACAAAACACAAAAAGTGACCACAACATCCTAATCATTTGGAGTGCCAGTTCCAATGATATATGAAGCAATAAAGCAATTTTCTCTTGGTAGCAATGACAACTGCTTAAGAGAAAGCAACTCGACCACTCAAATACATCTGACCAGTTCTTATAAGTGTGTTAAGATAACATTTCTTTACCAACTGATTGATCAAATGTCAGTATCACCACACACTAATGAAAATGAAGCCCAGTTTCAGTCCAATAGTTTACCTGTTGTGTAAATGTTATTTTGTTTTTTAAGCCATCCTTCCCAAATATTGTCACTAGTGATGTCCTGATCTCAAAAATCTGTATCGAGGCAGTTCAGGGCATTTTTAACTGAACAGGATCGGCCTGAGCATGAATCCTACCCTGATCCTTTATTTTACATCGGTTGTCAACCAGCTGCTGTAAATAGAGAGTCTTGTGGCAGCGTGCAGCAAAAATGTCAGCAATGTGGAAATATTTTAAACTGGAAATTAAAAGCAGTCCAGTTCAATGTTTGTCCTATAAGCATTTTGCGAGGTGGTGGTAACAGAGCAGCATTTAATAATTCCAATTTGATTCGGTGCTTAAAAAGAAACACTTTGAGGAAAACAGCAATTTCATTCGGATAACTGCACTGAAGCAACACACACTGGAGGACACCTTTAAACACAGAATGAGATGTTTCATCGAGACAATGAAAAAGGCAAACAAGATTATCTGTGAGATATTTTATCAGATATGAATGGGATTCGTTTTTTCCACAGACATTTGGAGTTGATTTATTGATACAGCTTCACTGCGCACTGGTTTAACCCCTCATTTAATTTGAAGCTGTATTCTAGCACATTAGTTTGGCAGAGTGTGTAAATCAGACGAGGACAGGCTGGGCACTTATAGAGAAGAAATGGGACCACGTCTTTGTAGACAATGTGAGAATTCAGTGGCCAGTTGTCAATCAGATCCAAGAATCTAGATTCTATCAGTAGATCAATTATTGTATTGGTAGATACTCAAAAAATGACTCAGATTGGACTCGGGCAAAAAACGTGATCGGGACATGCTTAGGTGTCACAGGTGAGGTCCACAATGTAGGCCTTACTCTTATTGTGGCCTGTGCTATTCACTTTCATTCCTATACAGAGACTTGTCTTTATGTATACTGGGGATAATTCCCAATCATACTGTTTTTTAAAGTCTATTCTTCATTATCTCTTATTCTGAAAGCTCATCCTCACACACACCTAATTTTGACCTTCATATTATCAGAAATGTCTGAAAAATCTACTTTTTATATGAATGGTTTGTGAATTGATTGCTCTGGTATGGGGATAGGACTCCTCTCCATGTTTTACTTTGCTTCATTGAGGTTCCCAGGTTGGCAGGGGTTTGAGTAGTAAAACGCGTTACAGAACTTGTGCAGTCTTGTCCCAGCGAGACAGCGGGGAAATAAGACAAAACCTTTTGAATTGTGTCTTATTAGTCATTCAGTGATCTACTATGTTTTACAGCAAGTGTCTTTCCACACGTAGTTTAGCTCTGGACAGAGAAAGAGAGAGAAAGAGAGAGAGAGAGAGATGTGGGCCTTCTAACCGAAGCAGCTCTATTTATACCCAGCAGTTAGGGTGGTTATTGCTGGGCTGTGCGCTCCAGGCACTTTGGGCTCCTCACTCAGACTTGCTCTCCAAAGCCACCCGCTGCAGCTCGGTGCCAGGACCTGCTCCGCCCAGCCCGGCCTAGCCCATCCCGACAAGGCTTTTCTAAATCGGACCCTGCTCAGCAGCTGGGCTGCTGGGTGAAACACTTTCACTCCCTCCAAATGCCACAGGAATAAAAGCGATTGGTGCGTATCATGTTCTATAGCGTTTCATTTTTAAACTCAAACCTCCAGCCCTCCATCACAAGGCTGACAACATGTGGCCAACACAGATGTTAAACTAAGATGTTAACTAAATTTATGAAAAGAAAAATGTCCAGAGATGCCTGTCTAGTCGAAAGTCTCTGACCATGCACATGAGTCAGATCAAGCAAAAATATCTGCAGCCTAAGCTTCCGCTTACAGGCCAATACAGCTGTTCTGTTCTGCTGGAGCTAAATGTTTATCTGCAAATACAGTTGCACTGCAATCTGAAACAAGACACAAAGGCAGGACACAGGCTGCCAGAGGAATATTTATACAGGTGTTTTTCATTGCATTCTTCTGATTGAACATGAGAGAGACTGAGCCATCTGCATGGGAGGGCTTGATATAATGTCCATTACACAGCACAACCCTGCAATCCTTCAGTAAAAGCATTGCTATAAAAGGAAATGGTATGCATCACAAACTTTTGGCCACGCTTTTGGCGTACATGTCACAGATTGCTTTGGCTGTATTTCCATAAGCTAATATGAAAATGTCACTAAAACATTAGTGAGTTCTTCCGGCTGTGGATATTATGTGATAAATGTGTCGTATTCTATAAAATCACAATGGAAATCCATTGATCCAAACAGTCAATTATTGCAGTGCTAAGTGACAAAGAGGGACAATATCAGTAATGTATTGAATAAATGTCAAAATTGTAGAATATTTTTGGTAATATTTGGAATTACAGATACAATATTACAGATTTTGGTTAGCAATGCTTTTATTTTGTTATTTAATATGTTTACAATTGTGCTTACAATATGTCTTTAAATAAAAATATGTGTAAAAAAAAAAAATCTATATGCAGAGGGTCCTCGAGTTACATTGGGGTTCAATTTATCCGAACACAACGTAAAACGAATTTTGACTGTGGATGCTTTATCGGACAGCACTGTGCCTCCTGCAACATGAAATGCTCCCATATTACAGTAAAGTATTTAGGAAACATTGCTCCAGATAGAAATGCTCTTTTTAATGCTTCAACATTCACCACAGCAGTAAACGCATTGGAGAGGAGACTTGTGGCAAAACCACACTGACAGTGCCTTAACACACACAGGTATTTGCACATCCCTGCACACAAGCAAGCAAGCACACACACTGTTGAATCCTCAGCATGTGGCATTCTGCTATCATATATGACAATAAATATGCACATTAAAAAAAAACAGAGCCAGCGACGTGACCATGAATTGTCAAATGTGCAAAATAACTTGAGGAAAAAGCAGTCAGTGTAGAGCTTGTATAACAGTGTAAATTTACTGTCTCTTCAAAATAACTCAACACACAGACAATAATGTCTAAACCATTTGCAACAAAAGTGAGTACACCCCGAAGTGAAAATGTCCAAATTGTGTCCAAAGGGTCCACATTTTGTGGGGCCAACATTATTTCACATTATTAGAGTCCATTAGAGCTTCACATGTTGCCACTGGAATCATCTCATCATGGAGCTGGTGGATGTTAGAGACCTTGTACTCCTCCGTCTTCCATTTGAGAATGGCCCACAGATGCTCAATAGGGTTTAGGTCTGGAGACATGCTTAGCCAGTCCAGCACAGTCTAAAAATGTGTGTTATTATCATGTTTGAATATTGCCCTTTGGCCCAGTTTCCAATGAGAGGGGATCAGGATCTGCTTCATGATGTCACTGAACATGTTGGCATTCATGGTTCCCTCAATGAACTGTAGCTCCCCAATGCTAACAGCACTCTTGCAGCCCCACACCACTATGCTTGACTGTAGGCAAGACACACTTATCTTTGTACTCCTCACCTGGTTGCCGCCACACACACTTGACAACATCTGAACCAACTAAGTTTATCTCATGTCTCTACTTGTCTTCGGCAAACTGTTTGTGGGCTTTATTGTGCAGCATCTTTAGAAGAGGCTTTTGTATGGGACGACAGCCATGCAGAACAATTTGATGCAGTGTACGGTGTACTGACAGACTGACCCCCCCACCCGTACAAGCTCTACAGCAATGCTGATGTCACTCATACGTCTATTTTCAAATGCTGTATGGTCTTGGCCACTGAGCTGCAGCTCAGTTTCAGAGTGTTGGCAGTCTTCTTATGGCCTAGGCCATCTTTATGTAGAACAACAATTCTTTTTTTTATATCCTCTGAGAGTTCTTTGCAGAGGTTGAGGGAGTGGAGGTGGGGGGTCCGCCTGTCAGTGCTCAGACTGTACGCCGCACACAGCATCAAATTGTTATGTCAGGGTACATCTCTCCATTCCATTCCTATTTTCTTCAGTGGTGTGTAGTGTCCACATACCTTTAGCAGAGAAGCAACCCCATACCATGATGCTCCCACCTACTTCTCTGTGGGTATAGTGTTCCTCGTATCACACACAAAACTTTTGATGAAAATGCCATGCTGAATACAAATTTGATAAATCTGTATTTCTTCTGACCAGAGTATAGATATATAACATAACTCTAATTTGTGTAATTCAGGTCATGGAAACCTCTTTCTTTGCTTATTTAAGATTTGTCCATGCTCCCAACACACCTGATTCAATTAAGTGTTTTTCCTGCCTTCATGCCATTCTAAAATTAATGGGTGGACAGCACAGTTTGGTGACATCCCCACTCAAACACACCTGATTAATTTACCTGTTTATCGCCAGATTTTGTGAGTGTGTCTGAGACCCCTGCTAAAACTCTTTTTGAATGACTGGCTTCTCTCTTGCTTTCCTTATCATTAGAGTGAGAGAACTCTTGAGTGGTGCCCCTGTCCAGTGAGAAGTACTGTGGGGCAAAAAAGAATTTGTCAGCCACTGATTCTGCAAGTTGTCCCACTTAAAAAGATAAGCAAGTCTGTAATGTTCATCATAGGTTCACTTCAACTGTGAGGGACAGAATGTAAAAAAAATCCAGAAATCACATTGTATGATTTTTAAAGAATTTAATGTATAATGGTGCAGAAAATAAGTATTTGGTCAAAAAAAAAAGTTCACCTCAACACTTTGTAATGTAACCTTGGTTGGTCAAACGTTTCCTGTGGTCTTTACCAGGTTTGCACACACTGTATCCGGTATTTTGGTACATTCTTCCATGCAGATCTTCTCAGGAGCAGTGATGTTTTGGGGCTGTCGCTGGGCAACACGGACTTTCAACTTCCTCCACAGAATCTCTATTGGAAGATGTTTAAGAGCTTTCCAAGAAATGCCTTTTATATTGTTAATTGCAGCATCAATAGGTAGCATTAGCATAAAATTAACTGTAATGTATAGGGTATGCACTGACATCATTGTCCTGCAAGAATACACCTTTTTTATTTTTGTATGGATTGCTGTTGAGTCCAACTGCCTTCAATTTAAGCAGGAAAATATATATTTTAATTTCCGTTTCGCAGTTTGTCCTAACCAACTACAGGCACTTGTTTTCTGAATTGCAGCAATTTTATTTGTTTGGTTATATATTTTGTCTTTCTGCCATAAAGAAGCTGTAATTTCTTGGTGAATGTTTCTACAGTACATTGCACAACAGCTCTTTTCAGACAGAATTTTTTGTCCCAAAGGTTTTCACTCCATTCATTGTCTCCTCCTACTGTGTCAAGTACATACCCTCAATATGCATATTTTATTATGGCATGTGAATATTTTGTCTCTCAACAAATTTTTCAAATTTCGATTTCCATGCATAGTTTTGTGTTTAAATGTGTAAGAAAAAGTCAAATTCCATTATGTGTGTACATCCAAAGTGGATAAATAATTAGTGATTTTTGTTCTCGTTCTATCACACATGCATGCGGCCACGTTCCACACAACTCCAATGGCAGGAGAATGTGCTGATCCCACACCCTGTGTCTAATCCTCAGCAAAGCCCATCCATTTTGCAAGCTCTTTTGAAATACCACAATAACATAACCATGCAAAGGACATTACTTGCTGAGCAACAAGGCCTGAAACCTCCCAGCAGTGTTTTGGACTTCCACGTTACTCACATGTCTCATTCACTGGGACACAAAGCAGGCCTGTCCTCCTTTGAACGCGGGCTGAGGTTAAAAACCCACTGACCAATTTCCAACATACGTCATGTGAAAAAGCTCTGTCATCATGGTTCAGATGAAAGAGCCTGTCCATTCGGGCCACCACTAAGAAGCACTGGCCACCCGCAATTTAAGAGAAGACACCAAGCCAAAGAATTAATAACAGGCCATCCCTAAACAACACTGGCATGGCAAAAGCCATGCTAAAATCTGTGTATTTGTAAATGCACATTTCTGCTGCTCTGTAATATAAAATGTTTACAATGTTAAACCAAAGGAGTTGCTCTACGGGTGCTTTTGACTGTGGGGTCCACTCAGCGGGTATGCTGAATTGATTAAACCGCAACTTCAGGGGATTTTCTCAGCCCTCGGTAAAGAGTTACAGTAGGTATTCTGTACCTTTAGGCTGTTTTTCCAAGGTACAGGGAGTTTCATCACATAATTACACAAAAACACACCTAATGCACTTTCTTATTTAATATTTATGCTTCTACGCTTAAGAGAATTGGCTTTTATTGCCTTAATGTAGACCAATTATACATTCTACTCTCTAAGAATTCTTATATGTGCTGCCAGTAACAGGCCTGTAAAAGCAAAAGCACCATAATCAATTCTAGATCAGACACCACTTAGGAGTTTCAAAGCCACTTGAAGCCAAACTTAGTTAATCAAACTCTTAGCTTTTGCCAGTCCGCAACCAGAAGCCCAGAACTTGGCACAATGAGCTGGATAAATTAGTTTGTTCTTCCCCATGACTATCAGAGAGGCTCCTGTTCTCATGCATTAGTTTCTGTTAGCTTTAAAAATGCACATATTGGATTTAAAAATCACATAGCAAAAGCCTCTTTCTGAAACTTTAACTTTGAAGGAAATGTGTTTTGCTCATGAATGTATCAAGATTTGTTTATATTTTGATTTTTATTGATTCGGTTATCATGAAACGTTCACAGCATTAGGCAGATGGTGTTGTTCAACCATTGAAAACACAACAGTGCAGATAGATGTCTCATCAATGTTTATCACAATTCATCAGAAAGATAACTTCTGTATAAATAAATTTGACATGTTTTGGGATTCTTACTTCCCTGTCCCTATGGCACACCACAAGTATAAAAACACTGAAATGACACGTGTGTTTGCCATATATAGTTGCTTGCAAATGTTCAAACCCTGCTGGTTGTGAGATTCTGGACTCTGGATCTGAAGTGGAAGGTTCCAGTCCGGTGATCTGACTCAACAACGATTACACAGATCAGCCTCATCTGAATATTGAAATATTTACTTTCTGCTTTGCAAAGTATTGTTTTGTATTGTTTATGAGTGCTTTTCTTTCCTTGTCTTCTTGATCTGTAACCACATATGAATGTGGATTTTGAACTTTACAACGTTTTGTATTCATTTGGATTTTGATTTCTTTTCATGGACAGATATCCTGACATTTTCCTTTAGTTTTAGTTTGTATTTAGATTGCATAATTGCAAATGATGTCAGGCTGTGATGGCCTAGATGCACTAAAACATGCTCCAATCATGATACTATCACCACCATGTTTCACAGTTGTGTAACATGATGGAATTATGATGAAATTCAAAGTTTTCCTTCTTCCAAACACTGTGCATCTCATTTAAACTTCTACTGTACTTCAGTATCATTCATCCTCAATTTTGTCTGATTCATCCACAGCCACTGTGAAAAGATTTTGTTGCTTAGAAAGTTTCATGGGCTCTTTGTGTCCTCAGACTAATAAATGTCTTGCTCTTGGAGTGATATTTTTGGTCAACTGCTTGGAGATGATAACAGAAGCCTTAATTTTTCTCCATTTGTACTCAGTCAGTCTGATTGTGGCTAATAGGGTCTGAAAAAAGATGGTTTGTGACCTTTTCCAGCCTGCTGAGCATCAACAACTCTTTATCTTATAACATACATATCTAATAAACTTTTAATTTAAAACTTTTTATATATAAACTTTTAAGCACCAATGTACTGTATTACACATAACAAACATTATTTTGCACAGCCCAAATTCTTTTTCCCAAAATGTGAGACAATGAATATCTTTGTGGATCATGGTCAGATGTAAGGTACAGATGATGTGATGCCTGCTATGAAGCCCTTATGAACCTCTTATGGCAGTTAATTGAGGCAGATTAAGGTGGAGTGGAAAAGTACCATACCAAACATTGCTGATTGAATAAGATGTTGTCACCCATGCTGTGACAAGTCATTCCTTGTGGTAAAAACATTTGCCATAATTTCTGGGGCATGATTTAGTATTGGCCTGCTGTAGTCACTGTGTTTCAGCAGCATTGCCTTGGCGTTCCACACCACTGAATCACAAAGCACACAAAGAAAAGGTGTACGATCACTGCTGGCATTTTCAACACACTCACACAATAGCGGTTCTGTGTGCTGTTTATTATTTGAGGGGCTAATAAAATGGTAAAAAAAACACAATTATATTGGGGAAAATAAAAGTGTTTTGCTGGTTCTGAAAAAATAAACAGTGTTTTCTTTGCTCCGGTTTATTATACGCTGTTGTTTGTTGGAAATTAAATGGCATAGGCACCACATATTTTCATTCCACACAATGCACGGCACCCACAGTGTTGCAACATGCAGTAACTCAGCACTCCTGTGGCTGGGCTGCATGGTCAAGGGTCTTTCCTCAGGCCAGGAATGTGTGGTGGCTCTCTCTTCCATTAGAGCTGGTGCATTCTGATCTCAGTCCAACCACTCCTGATTCACACAGCAGCTCAGAAAGCTACAGGAGAATATGAATTACACTAAATTGACATTACAATGTGTCTCAAAATTATGCAGTTTTTATTGATTATTGATTATTGATTATTGATTGACTGAAAACACCAACTTTAAGGCAAAATATATACAGGGGGTCCTCGACTTACGTCGTACGTGACTTACAAAATTTCCTGGTTATGTCACTGGCCTTTTTCTTAATGTTTACTAAATGCTTTATGGTAATACACAAGCACCAGCGTGCAGTGTGTGTGTGAGCCTGCTGCTTGCAGGGATGGGGAGAAAGAGTGTTTGTATTGTTTTTGCTGTTATTGCTGAGATGTTAATATTTTATTCACCGTTAGTGTTGAGTATGAGTTCATGTGGGTTGGTGGGTGAGATGGGGGTTAATAGTGCACTGTGCTAAGGCACCTTCAGTGTGGTTTTGCCACAAGTCACTGTGTCCAATGTGTTTACTGCTGTGGGAATGTTGAAGCATTAAAAAGATAATTTCTACCTGGAGCAACGTAAATACTTTACTGTAATTTGAGACGTTAATGTTGCTTCTGTTAATAAAGCACAGTGCTGTTCAATAAAACCTCTGCAGCATCATTACATGCATGAGTTCCTACTTACAACAAAATGTCACACTCAGAGGAACCGAACCCTGACGTAACTCGAGAACCCCCTTTATGTATACAGTGGTACTGGTTTGTTCTTTTCCCCATGTTTGTCACACTTAAATGTTTCATCAAGCAAATTTAAATATTAGTCAAAGACAACACAAGTAAACACAAAATGTGTCTTTTAGGTGAAGGATTTTATTGTTAAGGGAAAAACAAAAAATCCAGACCAACATACATCTCTAGACACACCCAGGCCTGATTACTGCCACACCTATTCTCAATCAAGAACTCACTTGAATTAGATCTGGCTGACAAAGTGAAGTAAACCAAAAAGATCCTCAAAAGCTAAACATCAGGCTGAGATACAAATAAATTCAATAAAAAAATGGGAACGCAAGTAATTGAGATCTATCAGTGTGGAAAAGGTAATAAAGCCATTTCAAAAGCTTTGGGACTCCAACGAACCATGAGAACCATTATTCACAAATGGCAAAAACATGGAACAGTGGTGAACCTTCCCAGGAGTGGCCAGCCAACCAAAATTGCCCCCAAGAGCACAGCGATGACTCATCCAACGGTCACAAAAGAGCCCACAACAACATCCAAAGAACTTCAGGTCTCACTTGCCTCAGTTAAGGTCAGTGTTCATGACTCCACCATAAGAAAGATTCTGGGCAACAATGGCCTGCATGGCACAGTGCCAAGACAAAATCCACTGCTGAGCAAAAATAACATTAAGGCTCATCTCAAATTTGCAAGAAAACATCTTGATGATCTTTTGCAAGGTGTGTGTCCCATTACATTTTGTGTAAAAGTAACAACAAGTTTCAGAAAAAGAACATAATACCACCAGTAAAATATGGGGGTGGTAGTGTGATGGTCTGGGGCTGCTTCAGGACCTGGAAGACTTGATCTAATAAATGGAACCATGAATTCTGCTGTCTACCAAAAACTCCTAAAGGAGAACTTGGGTTCTGCAGCAGGACAATGATTCACAACACACCAGCAAGTCTGCCTCTGATTGGCTGAAGAAAAAGAAAATGAAGACTCTGGAGTGGCTGAGTTATAATCTTGACCTGAATCCTGTTGAGATGCTGTGGCATTGACCTTAAAACTGTGGTTTATGCTAGAAAACCCTCCAATGTGGCTGAACTACAACAATTCTGTAAAGATGAGTGGTTAGTGATTGTAGTTGTTGCTGTTAAGGTCCCAACCAGTTACCACATTGTCACACAGGGCCATTAAGGTTTGGATTATTTTCTCCCTTAATAATAAAATCCTTTACATAAAGAAACACATTTTGTGTTTACTTGTGTTGTCTTTGACTCATATTTAAATTTGTTTGATGAGCTGGAACATTTAAGTAAAATAAACATGAAAAAAAGAAATCTGACACTTTTTGAATCCACTGTACATCTTTTTTAAATGTACATTTGTATTCCACTTCTATTGGTCCATTTATAATATAAAATAACCTGCAGATGTCTTTTTATAGCTGGTAAATTAATGCAGGCCCAATTATGATAAATTCCAATCTAGGTAATTAAACTAAAGACCCTTTGCCCACATTTCACTTTCCCACTGACCACTTTTTAAGCAAGAGGCCTTAAATATTTGTTCTGAGCAATTAGCATTTATGTGGCATTCCAGCAGCAGGGTGTGAAGTGTCAATTTTTTTCCTTTTAGCCAAAGAAAGGTTTATTGTTTCCAAGTTCAAGAGACCTGAGAACCGAAGTTTCAAGCAAAGGGTGGGGTGGGTTCTGAGGATAATTCCAAGCTCTAACAATGGGTCCTCAAAAGAACATTATATAATTTTATATACATATTATATTCTGTATTATATTCTACACCTTGACTCAAAATGGCAGCACCTCTGCCTGAGAGCAATGTTCCTACCAAAAAGGAGCAGTGGGGCAGTTACAATACAGTGACAACCTTGAGTTGGCAGCTTTAGCCTGGTGGTTAGGACTTTGGTGAATCTAGGGTCACAAACCATGTACGACCCTGTGACCCCACTGTAATTTGTATTTTCCTTCCTTAAAGCCATCATGTGCAGAGCCTCAAGCCCTGCTCTATCTTAAACATTACAGATCATCATGTTTCTTCTCCTCAAGGATGTCACCACTATCTCCTGACTTATGTTCTCAAATCCTATATCCATGGCCTCTGATTGTAACTGGTTGGCTAATTGGACACATGAGGCCGCCCCAAAGCTTGTATAAGTATATACCCTCAGGATATAGACCACATCAGCTTTCAGGTCACTGGTCACAAGACTCCACCTTTCTAACCTTCTCCTTGGGAAAAAAACCCTCTTCCATAATCCTTTAACCTGTACTATGTAGTTATTACACTTATTGACTAAAAATGCAATTTTGTTCTCTCTAATAACATCTTTTTTTGGAATTGAAGGTAAAATTAAGAAAGTTACTCTCTCTCTCTCTCTCTCTCTCTCTCTCTCTCTCTCTCTCTCTCTCTCTCTCTCTCTCTCTCTCTCTCTCT
>JBBIGC010000001.1:45577458-45596903 GCA_037576955.1 Lepidarchus adonis
TCTCTCTCTCTCTCTCTCTCTCTCTCTCTCTCTCTCTCTCTCTCTCTCTCTCTCTCTCTCTCTCTCTCTCTCCATTTATGGTCTATTACTCAGAGTAGCAGCAAATCAGACAGGCCTTACACAGAAGTAATCAGAAATCAGAGAGGCAGTAGAAGTACTGAGGTACTGCTGAGAAAAATTCCATGGCAGATATCACTGAACACTCTTGGCCTAACTCAGTAGTGTTAGTTATCTGGGATAGCCACATTTCATTCCAGAAGGCTGGATGAGAGGGGACTGTATCATTCCGTGATTATACCTTACAGTGTAAACACCGCACATGAGAGGAAATATTTCCTTGATCTTTTCTCCTGTGATCCATTTAATAACGACTAGCCAGTATAATTCAACTTACTACAGACCTGGGGTCACATTTGTAAACCTTGTTCAGGACTCAGAGTGACGCGCGCTCCTTGTAGCCAATCATCCGTCACGTTCTCGTCACGTTACCTAAGCCATGCCTCCTTCACCTAGCAACCGCCACCAACACAGGAAGTGTTGATCGCTGCAGGAGGGAGTATAGAAAGTGCGGGAAGCTGAAGGAGATTAATGTTATAAGTTAACATATTTGTTCCAAAAAGTCACAGCGATTGCGTGGGAAGATGGTCAACCAGACCATTCAGATATTCGCCCGCGTTAAACCCACAGAGAAAGCCCCGGCGGTAAGTGCTTTGGGCTTCAGGGCAGCTGAGTTTCTAAAGGCCTCTTCAGCCCAGTACTGCAGTTTTCCTCATGTTTATCATTGATATTCAGACTTTATGATACTGGCATCCAGGGGAAATAAGAAGTAAGTGTTTCTAGGAACAAGGATGGTTAGCAAGCTAGCATAACCATGATTGGGTGGTTTGTTGCCAACACATTCACACAAAGTCTGTGTTTACCGTGTTACTGTTATTTACAATAATAATTTATACTAATACTTGTAATAATGTTTTGTTTGAAAACAAAGCTTTTGAATATAAGTTTCTCAGGTGCCTAAGTGTCTTTCACAGTTCTGTATGTACACATTTTTTTTTATTGTATTTGGGATGCACTGATCTGACTTTTTCATTCTTGATCCTGTCCTGCTACACTGCTCCCCAGGTGCTTTTCTTATCTGCCTGCTGCTCCACATGAGCATGTGTGATGGGTTAAATGCAGAGGTTACATTTCATTGTGGTGCACTGTGTGTGATGGTATGTTCACAATGACTTTCAACATCAGTTTAGACTTGAACACATCTCTTCTAACTTCTGTAAACATAATAATAATAATAATAATAATAAAAAGTTATTTTTATATAGCACCTTTCACAAACCCAATGTCACTTTACAAAGAAAACACGCAACAAAAAAAAGAGGAAAAGGTCATTAATTAAATAGAAACGTTTTTAGACCACATTTAAATAAAGACACAGCAGCAGTCACGGAGAGACTGTGGAAGAGAGTTCCAATTCCCATTTGGTCCCACTTTGTCCATTTAGACAAGTTTGAGAGCAGAGTAGAAAGTCACTCACCAAAATGCAGTTATGGTGCAGAAAAAGAGAGGGAGAGGGCTCGCACAAGTGGAAGACAGCAGCAGGTGAGTTCATAGTAGAAAAGAAAACAACGGCAGTAAATAAAGAAATTCATAGAAAAAAGAAGACCAGTAAGAAGCGGCATCCAAACTCGCACAGTGTACTTTTAACCAGAAGTAGGAACCATCAAATTATGAAATGCAATAAATACATACACATATTAATTGAATCATTAATTATTACAACATTAATTGTACACCAGCAGCTTGATAAAAAAAATCTTTAAAAAAATGAAATGCAGTAAATTTTAGTAACTCGTAGTCCACAATACAGAATAACAGAATTGACATGAATAAACCTGTTGTGGCCAATACCTAATGCAGGTATTTGAGCCAGTGTCGGCCCAATGTCAGTATCGTATCGCTGCCTTCCTATGATTTATTTTACATCAAAGTTTTCCAGCCTTGTATGATTTCCTTGTTTGAAAAAGCTTTAACTGTCTTGCTCTTTTCAGGTGTACTCTGCGGATAATGATGAGCAAGGTGGAGGAAGATTGGAGTTTGTCATTCCAAGGGACCTGGCAGATGGCTTCATCAATAACAAAAGGGAGAGCTACAGATTCAGGTGAAAATAGACCTGCTCACATGCCTAATACATGCAAAGGTTGGCATGCACTATGATTTAATGCACTACACCAAGGGGTCGGCAACCAACTTCTTTGGCCAACTTGCTGTGACTCTGTTTGGCCTTGACAAAAAACTGTTATTTATTAATTAATCTTTTAAATGTATATTTTATTTTTGTTTATTTTGTTAGTTGTTAGTCGCTATGGTAGGCCTTTTACCAAAAAGTTCTATTTTGGTTTTATCTGACCATATGACATTCTCACAATCCTCTTCTGGATCATTCACATTCTCTCAAGCAAACTTCAGACATGTACTGGCTTAAGCAGGGGGACATGTCAGGAATTGAGTCCCCGGCTTTGTAGTGTGTTACTGATGGTAGCCTTTGTTACTTTGGTCCCAGCTCTCTGCAGGTCATTCACTAGGTCCCCCATGTGGTTCTGGGCTTTTTGCTCACCGTTCTTGTGATCATTTTGACACCACAGGGTGAGATCCTGCATGAAGCCCCAGATCGAGGGAGATTATCAGTGGTCCTATATGTCTTCCATTTTCTAATAATTACTCCCACAGTTGATTTCTTCCTACAAAGCTGCTATTGCAGATTCAGTCTTCCCAGCCTGGTGCAGGTCTACAATTTTGTTACTGGTGTCCTTTGACAGCTCTTTGGTCTTGGCCATAGTGGAGTTTTGAGTCCGACTGTTTGAGGTTGTGGACAGGTGCCTTTTATACTGATAACGAGTTCAAACAGGTGCCATTAATACAGGTGACAAGTAGAGGATAGAATAGCTTCTTAAAGAAGAAGTTACAGGTCTGTGAGAGCCAGAAATCTTATTTGTTTGTAGGTGACCAAATACTCATTTTCCACCATAATTTGCAAAAAAATCCTTTAAAAATCAATGTTATTTTCTCATCTCTCATAGTTGAGGTAAAGCTATGATGAAAATTACAGGCCTCTCTCATCTTTTTAAATGGGAGAACTTGCACAATTGGTTGCTGACTAAAACCCTTTTTGCCCCACTGTACCTTGTTTTGTTTGTAATGTTTAACTTCATTCAGTCATCGTTGGTGGTGATAAAGTTTGGGGCAGGCTCAATTTTGTGAGCTTCTGACTGAAAACTTGGTGCCAGGGGTGCATGATTCTAGAGAAGCTCAGCCTGATGCCTTAAATGTTTTGTAATAGGTATTATAATAGATACATTAGCCTGGTTCCTTCAAGCCTTAAACTAAGGAAGCAAACTTTAGATGCTAACCATATCTTGACTGATTGACTGTATTTGGGCTAAAAGGAGAAACTATGTCCATTTGACTGTCATTTTAAAAATGCTCATCAGGTCATTTTATTTCACACAATTCTTTTGTGAATTTATAGTCTCTACTAAAACAAAATCATATTCAGTTTTTGCCAGTTATCATGTTTCATGAACTATTTCTAACATCTGTGTAAAGCAGGAGCTAAAACATCTGGTTTACTCTATTAACGGACACTCATGTGCTTACCCAGTGGCTAGGGCAAATTCGAAATTCACAGCTTTAAGTGCCAGTAATGGATAATGCCAACCACAGGATTTTAATAGACTTCCCAAATCCCCTTTACTCATGGAAAAGAAATCCCACATTTATGGCATTAAGAGCTGATTCCCATTCTTATTCCATGTAGTGTCACCCTTGGCATTTTTTGTTTCACAGGGTGGAGCAACATTGACCTGACCTAAGGTGCTGTTGTGTTTTCAGAGAATAATCAAACACATTTCATTTTAAAATGGATTTAACTTTGAAGTAGATGTCGCCCTTTCCAGAATTACTCGGTTCTATCATCCTTCTCACAAGAAAATATTTATTTTCCAAAGATAACTTGTTTTCTCAAATCGAACTCTAATATCAAAAGGTTGTTCTGGGGTTATTAATTGTGAATTTTCTTTTCTTTGTAGGTTTCAGAAGGTTTTTGATCAAACAACCAAGCAAGAGGAGATCTTTGAGAGAATTGCCAAGCCTGTAGCTGATAAGTGAGTATGATCGCTCATTCTTTGGCTTTGTTTATACAGACAGTCAAATCTAATTTTAACATAAACACTATGTATTTTATCTTCTCGTTGACCTCGTTGGACCATATTCCCATAGACTATCACGGATCAACAGCCCAAGTAGCAAAAGCCTAGACGGTTTCCATCCAGCAAGCCTGACATGTGTGTTTTTATTTCCAGAGCTTATATTTCCTGTCTTATATTTCAGGGTCATACAAATGGTTTTCTCTTCTACAAGGTGAACATTTATGCCAGTCCAAGGCATGGTTGAATACTTCATTGAGATTGGAAAATAATTTTGTGGTAATGACCAGTGCTTAATGACTGCTATTTCACACTGAATCATATTGCAATTGGGATAATTAGGCCTGGATGAGGGTTAATTAAGTGCGTCCTTCAAGGTAGGTGTCTTCTGGTACGATTTGACACAGTTCCTCAGACAATGCTCATGAACTTGATTTGAAGTGGTTTATTACAGCTGCTCAAGCTAATTGGCACTGGAGCGATGCAAAGCGCTGTGGTGTAACTGAGAAGCACAACTAAAATAACACTTTGTGGTTGCAAAATAAGTCATAAATCACTTGGTCAATAGCCACAGCATCACAGAGACAAACTTGCCTCTGTTTGGTTCTTCAGGTTGGTTAATGGTGGCAATTATCTTTGCTTTCCAACAGCCTAAACCCTTAGTGTTTCTTAAAAATAATATTCAAGAACATTCAAGTAGGTTCTGTACTAAAGACAGTGATTGTACCCCTGTAAATATTTGATGAAACATTTAAATGCATGATTGGTTCTTTGCCTGGCTCTCCTCTGTAATGGATCCTGTTCTATATAAGATCAGATTTTTATTGTAATTATGATTACAAAAATGAAATTTAGTTAGGTTGCTCTCAGCTTAGTGAAATATAAAATACACAAGATACAACAGTACACAAGACAAAGACATTAGGGCTGGGAATCGCAGGGTATTTCATGAAACGATGCGATTAGGGCTGTAACAACGAATCGATTTAATCAATAATAAATGTGTCGTGCGACACGGAGACATTTGATTATTTAAAAAAAAACAAAAAAACACTTTAGTTGAGTGCGGAGTGGCGTGAACACACTCTGTCTCTCTCTTGCACACTGATGCTAGCAGAGTTAGGGCCTCACAGACAGAGCGGAGCAAACATTTAAAAACAAATGAGCAGAGGCAGAGAAATCCGTGAAATATAAAGTATGCGATGCGACATGGCACGCCACGGGAGCGCCACGCCAATGATCCAGCACCTCAACGATCCAGTGTTTGAGGAGGAGAAAGGGAGTTCGACAGCAGGTAAGTCACTACACAATCATTACGTGAAGTGTGGAACGTAATGTTTCTGGTGCTGGTGTTTACTCGTTATGACAAGTTAGCGTTAGCTCGTTAATAACTGCTGTGAGTAGTAAAGCAGGGGAGTATAGTTACTTTGCCCTTTGCATTGCAAGACTAAAGACACGTTTTTATTCACTCACCTTTTTTTGGACCATTCATTTTTCAGTTGTCATGTATAGCTGCACTGCAAGAAAGCTTTTCTTACTTAGTAATTTTGTCTCGTTTCCAGTCCAAATACAAATATCTGAAACATCTTAAATCAAAATTACTAGACAAGAAAAATGGCATGAGAAAATTAAGTGATGCTTAAAACTTCTGTTTGAGATTATATCTCATTATTGTTCTTATTCCATTGGCAGATAATTTTGCTTCAATCAAACAATCACTTAATTTTGAGGTGTTTTTTCAGAAAACAAGACATAATTTCTTGAAATGCTATTTCATGTGTCTAGTAAATGTATCTTGATTTGATAATTTTTTAGATATTTGGACTGAAAACAGGACAAAACTGCTAAGTTATAAAAACATTTTTTGCAGTGTATATTCTGTGCTTTGTCCCATATGGGTTATTATTGACAAATATATTTGCATGTGTTGTACTTTTTAATTTATTTATAAAATTCTTTTATAGCACTTGGTCATCTTAAGCTGTGTTTAAATGTGGTGTATAAATGAACCTTCCACATTGATGGTAATTTAATTAATAAGCTTCAAGTGAACTTGAGAGTGAGTGTGAGTGTGAGTGTGAGTGTGAGTGTGAGTGTGTGTGTGTGTGTCTTGTCTGTAATTGCTCTTTGGGTGACTTACCTTTACACTACTAGTAACTAAAACAAGTATGTAAGTATGTATTTATAGTTGGTGTAAAAATTGTGCTGTTACACACACTCATACTATATTTTTTAATTCCAGAAAAAAACAGCAAACCATGAGCGGCTTCTTGATGGAAAATGCATCATGTTCATCACAGCAACCGCTGTCTTCAGACAGTTTCCTCAACATCGTCACTGACATGAGGCCTCAAACGATGGTTGAAGATGACGGCTTCACTAAAATGATCCGAACCTTGAACCCTGGTTACACTCTGCTTTATTGTTATTATAACAGCTCAAGGAGCAACATGCTTGTGCACTTTCTAAAGATTTTAGTTCTGTTTTTGAATAAAGGGTTGGAAATGAATGCTTTTCTTGTTTTTTTGTTGTTTATCTGATTCATCAATTAATTGAAAAAATAATCGTTAGTTGCAGCCCTAGATGCAATACATGGCCCACGATAATGATAATATCGCGATACAGCGATTCTGTGATAAATGATATATCGCATAACAGTGACCGTGCCCTCCATAATTATTAGCACCCCTGATTAAGATGTGTTAAAAGCCTCAAAATGAATTAATTTTTTATTGCAGAAGTATACTCTTACACTTCGTCATGACATATCATAACCAAAGAATTAGAAGCACAATGTCTATACAGATACCGTGTACTGTAAATGGCGACTGTAAATGTTCTCTCATGTAATGAATTTTGTGAGGATGACATATTTTTTATTTTATTTTTTAAATACATTTTGTATACACAGCATTTTTGCTTGAAATCTAAAATCTGAAACCATTGGACTTGGTCTACATAAATTACATATTCAGTTTTACAGTGATTCTGCATAGTCTTAAAATTTCTTTAAAAAATGTTTAAGATCTTAATTCAAGGCCTTTAAATGTCTTAAAACCATGTATGCAGTAGGTTTTAGTGTTGAAGATCTTAGTGTTAAGCTCTTAAATATTTTTAAATATTTTCTTAGTATTTTCGGATGGAATGGTATATATTGGTTCTTTCTCACAGTGATCCAGGGTTAGCTATAAGATCAAAACTGAGTCCAAGACCTTGAAGAACTTAAATAAAACTGTAGCTCTGAATTTATCTACATAGATGAAAATGGATGGTTTGTGAGGTGGTGTTTCATAAGGTTTTCTAAGCTCCAGTTATTTAACTATACATTAGTCTGTATGGGGGTAATTGCAGGTTTAACCCGTTGCTGGAGAACGATGATGCATTTAGTGTTAAAACCAGTTGAACAAAATGTAAAGCTACTGCACATTGGGCAAGAAGACACTAAAGTGCAAACTTGGTGTAAGGGCACGAGAAATCAGAAAAACATAAAATCAGCTAAAATTCTTCTCCTCCTTACTTTTCTTCAATGCAGAAGTGAGAAGATAAATGCAAATAATTTATTTAGTGAGTAAATCTAGGATTCTGATTTTCTTTTAAATCCTTTCTACTTTTTTTTACCAGTGTGAATGTGAAATTGGTCTTAAATTTCATTCGTTAAGGTCCTAATCTTTTTAACTAGTTTAACCTGCAGAAACCCTGCTTTTAGTACTGAATCAGCAAGTCTCTATGCTTAAATTACAGCTGTGATGTCTGCTGCCAAGTTCTGCTTTTGGAGCAGTTTATAGCATTTCTTCACATCTCCGTTTCAGTGTTCTGATAAAATAAATTATTTAGTCATACAGTCTAATTTTCTTCTTTTACTATCTTAGCCGAGCTCCATTTCTTCATCATTCAGATGTGAGCCAGGCCTTTATTGTCCACAATGTTGTGACCTGTTTTTTTGCTATCTATTTGTAAAGTGCAGGAAATTGGGAATGGTGTCTGGCCTGGACTTGGACCACACAGGCTTCATGGCTCACACAGTAAGCTGAGCTGGTACATGGGCAGTAATGAAGGAAAGCTGTGATTCTTGGCCTATCCTTGCCCTCTAACCACTAAATGGAGCATTGGCACTGCATACAGTGCCATACCAGTCAACCTTAAGCATTTCTTACATTTCATCATAATAAGAAACTTGGAACTCTTGGATGTTGGAAGGTTCTCGAAGTGCTAGTGTTGGATGTTCATTAGTTTTATGAGGATTTGATACGTTGTAGGTCATCATGATCACTTTCTTTTCATTGGAGGGGATTGCTTTGTCCTGTAGTTCCTCAAATGCAGAGAGTGTGAGGTAAAGGACCTGGAAGTTGTCCTTGATCTTGTCAATCTCACCAAAACCCAGCCCAGGACCTCTTCACCAAAAACAGGTCATTGAGAAATAAAGCCAGCTCCTCTGAATACATTAAAAGAACGTCTCTCTTGCATTACTCATAATCTCAATTTGGAGTGCGCTTAAAACCCCACCCTTCATGTGGGTTGGAAGACCTTTAATTACTATGACGACGCAGGATAGGGAAAGAGTGGCATGGACTTCTTAGTGACTCGCCCTTCGATCTTACCAGAGAAGTTTTTTATAGCACAGTGGTGGATTTATAAATCCATAAGGAAATTTCCATTAAGAGAGGAGGGGCAGGAAGAGGGGGAGCTTTCAGGAAAAGGCTTTATGAGGAATGTCTCTGCACAGAGATTTTGTTGACTGATGCCACTTGTGACTTAAGGGTTAGTGTGAAAGTTTCATTGAACCTTTGGTCTTTGAGCTTCTAAAAAGCTTAAGTCTTAGATTTATTATAGTCACTTGCTTCATACCTAAAATATGATTGTATAGTTCATTATGCAGTGAGTTAGGAAGGGAATTGCAAGGAATTGCATTTTTTAACACAAAGATATTTAAAAAATCCAGAAAATCACATTATATAAATTGATTTATGTTTCTCTGGGATTAAGGTGTGGAGATTGGTTAGGCCACTCCATGACCTTAATGCGATTCTTTTTGAGCCACTTCTTGTTGCCTTGGCTGTATGCTTTGGGTCATTGTCATGCTGGAAGATCATCCACCACCCATTTTCAGTGTTCTGGCAGAGGGAAGGAGGTTTTCACTCAAGATTTTATGGTACGTGGGTCCACCCATTCTCCCATCGGGGCAGTGAAGTCGTTTTGCGCCCTTAGCAGAGAAACACCCCCAAGGCATAATGTTTTCACCTCCATGCTTGACAGTGGGGATGGTGTTTTCGGGGTTATATTCAGCCGTTGCCTTCCTACTGTACAAACACGGGGAGTTGAGTTGAGGCCACAAAGTTCGATTTTGGTCTCATCTGATCACAGAACCTTCTCCCAAGCACTTTCTGAATCATTCAGGTGTTCATTGGCAAACTTCAGATGGGCCTTCATGTGTGCCTTCTTGAGCAGGGGGACTTTGTGGGCAATGCAGGATTTTAATCCTTGTTGACCATGGTCCCAGCTGCCTCAAGATTTAAAATAAATCTACCCTAAAATTATAGAAATATAAAATTATATTCATTTTTTACAAAATCAGTGAGGGGGTCAAATAATTATTTCCTCCACTGTATATACATTAATGTGCAAAAGCCTTGGGCCCTACTTATTTATTTCTGTTTTCTTTCAGCACAAAGCAAAATTTCTGCTCTTTGTTTCCATTTCCAAACTGCTCCAACATGTGCTGCTAACCTGTTCTCTCTTGCTAACAGGCTACAACTTGCCACTAAATACATCGCTCTTTCCACCCGTTTTCCAAACTACCCACCCATTCTCTGCTCCACACATTAAACAGTCCATAATGCATTGCTTCCCCCACAACACCGGAAACAATCAAGTTGCCAGAACTACCATCGGTTAGCAGTTAGCCTAGCCAACATGGTCATCCTCAATGCACCAAAATACGCAGACTCTCTGTGTGTTGTAAAATAAAAGTGGTTGTATAGTTGATCTCGTCTAAATGCAGCATATGATTAGCTTTACTGAGTATAACCTTACTATCTGGTTGTCAAATTTTGGCGAGAAGAAGAAAAAAAAACATTATTTGCTGCTGGAACACGGCTTCGTTATGCAACTATGTCAATCATGTTAATACTTCAGTATAAAATTAGCAACACTGAAATACAAAAATTATTAGGCTTGTGTGGAGCTTATATTCTGCAGTGTAGATCTTGCATTGTGGTGTGAAATCCAAATGAAATTCCAAATTGTATCAATTTAATTGTTGATGATCAGCTACGGTATAATGTCATCATTGGTATACAGCTGCAAATGTCTCCAGGGGTCAAGTTAGATGCTTTTACTTAAATTCAGTAACGCTGCAGCTAATATCATGTGGTTGCTTATCTTAGCTTTTTTAAATATAAATGAGCATTTTCTGCGGCTTATAGAATGGGACGGCCTATAATGTGGGACGACTTATCGATGTGGAAATACAGTAATTATATAAAACAAACGGGTCCTCTCCCTGCTCCCACAGGCAGGTTAAGGTTAAATTTTTCTGCCTTTTCAGCTAATTTGAGCCATGATTTGTGGTATTGACTGATGTATTATCTTTGCTCTTTCAGCATGATAATCATGGCTATTCTAAGCTCACAATGCAATCTGTTTAGTCAGAGACCCCCTCTGGTTCACAGATTTGTAGATGAGACAGGAGAGGATCACTCATTCCATAATGTCAAACAGCTACTAGTATGCCTCCAGGACACTGTGTATGTCGGCTCATGAGGAATATTTACAACGCTTGGGACATTCCTAGACTTGGCTTTTCCAGTCCTTTTCTAATAAGTGGTTGACGGTAAATGAAGACAGGTTCTGTGAATCACCAGAGAAGTCCTAAGTAGTAACTCAGTTTCCTCCAAATTTTATCACCTGTAATGGAATATGCTTCAGAAGAAGGATATTCCACATATGTCTGTCATTTTCCTCTCAGGGATCAAATAATTCTTTGATTCTTGTTGCACGCAATTCCTCAGTAAACTGTACAGAATCCAGATGTAGCTGCATGACTAGTTTCATCAGTTTTATGGCACCTTCATGTACAATTGTCCTCATATCTGTGATGTCATTTTGTCAGTTTGTCCAGAATTTGCTACTTTAGTTTTGCACAAGAGCAAGAAATAGCATTGCATTGAATTACTTTATCAGGTAATCCCAATCAGACTTGATGATGTAGTGTTACTTACAAAATGGTAAACAGAATAACAAAGCCTAACTTTCATTACACTGGCACCTGTCAGGAAGGTGGGGCGTGTTAGACAGCAAGTGAACAGTCAGTACTTCAGGTTGATGTGCTAGAAGAATCTGAGCCACTTTGACAAGCGATGGCTACAGCGTCTCCAGAACAGCAGGTCTTGTGTAGTGTTCCAGGGCTGCAGTAGTCACTACCTACAAAAAGTGATGCAAATGTTGAATTAGTGACAGGGTCATGGGCACCCAAGGCACATTAATGTATGTATGGAGTCTAGCTTGTCTTGTCTGAACTCAAAGAGGAACCTCTGGTGCACAAAATGTTCAGATAGAAAGGGATCAGAACAGTGCACCACAGTCAGAGCTGTTTCAGCAGCATGAGGGACCTTCTCAATATTAGCAGGTGGTCTTAATGTTTTGGATGATCTGTGTATGGCATAGCTAAAAAATTATTCCTGTCTGTTTAAGTCTCTGCTAAGAATTCCCATCTCGACGTGGTATGAGGCAAATCAGAGATTTTGTAGCCTAAGTTCAAAACTAAAGAAGCAAACTTTCAACTGGACAACTAATAATAAGTGACCATGAACAAAAACTGTATCACGATTAAATGTGACCCATCCTCACCTGAAGCATTAGGAAGAGGCCGACAACAGCACCCCAGGGGCAATGTAGCAGGACAGTAACTTGCTCAAGGGTACCTTGGTGGTGCCTGGGCTGGGACTTGAACCTGCAACCCCTCAATTACAAGGGCAACGTTCCCACCACTAGGCCACCACTGCCCTGACCACCCAGTAGCCCAAGAGGAACATTACTTGTAATTGTAATACTTATGTAAGTACTTATGTTACTTATGTAAAATATTAAAACTTAAATGTTTTACCAATTGAATGAATGTGTTTCACAGTGAGGAAGCTTGCAGTCCTGTTAGTAAGACGATGGTTCATATAAAGCAAGTCATTTTCAGTTTCTGGAAATAACATCTTTATTTCATGAATGTCATGCTGCCCATATTAGTTCTGTGTCATTCAAGACCTGATTGGCAGTAGTTGAGGTTCCAGGATAAATGCCCAGAGCAATGGAGCTGTCCTGTGTAGACATCATAATCACCATCAGTGCCTCCACCACATTATATTTCCAAAATTGAATTTCTTATACCCACAGTGGAACTGTTACACCCACTTATAGACACGTTTGATGAAAGATCTGAGCAAATGATATTTTAGTGGCATCACACCTTTTTTCTCACCTCGTGTGAAGCAGTCTCGGATGACAGCTGCTTATCTGGTGTGGTTGGCACTAAGAAAAACAGGCTCTAACAGCTTGTCATTTCTTTGAATATTCTTTGGTTTGCAGAGGAGTTAACTGCAGCTCAGGTTTCCTGTATGGCACCCTGAATGCCTGCTGCAGCGCCAAACCAGAAAGTGTGATCCATACTGGTTTAGACCTTTTGCTTACAGCAGTTTATCTGTCTCCATGGTTGTGAGTGCCTCAGGAGCTTTTCCTTCCCCCGAGTGATTTGGAATGTCAGGTTTCATTGAATCAGAGTGTAGAATCTTAGACACAGTCAGCACTTCTTTGATATATACTATAAGTATTGAAAAAAGCTTTGATGCTACTATTGCTGTTATGTTGTGTTGGGATAACATGCATAGTAAAATCTTTAACAAGGTGACAATTTGACCTGCATTATGTTGATGAATAAAGGTGATTTGTATTGGTTTCTGTAGGGCAGAGTTATCAGAATCGGACTCAAGTGATTAAAAGCACAACACACTCATACCCAAACTCAAAACCCTGAGCATGGGTCTGTTTGTGGAGATATGGGTGGTCTGGTGTCATGGTGTGAGGATAACAACCTCACGCTCAACACGGACAAAACCAAGGAGATGATAGTGGTCAGGAGGAAGGAGAGTGAACCTCTTCGGCCACTGTTCACAAGGAAGCTTGAAGTGCAGCTTCAAGTACCTGAGCATAAACCTCAGTGAGGACCTCACCTGGAAACTGAACACCGCACAGGTGGTCAAGAAGGCTTAACAGTGGCTAAACTTCCTGAGGAGGCTGAGGAAGTTTGGTATGTCGCCTATGATCCTCCGCATCTTTTACAGCTGTGTTGTTGAGAGCATCTTGACCAACTGCATCACCGCAGGGTACGGCAACACAACTGCTACAGACCGGAAGCATCTGCAGAGAGTACTAAAGACAGCAGGACTCTACTGCCCTCTCTGCAGAGCATTTACCACTGAAGAGTCAACTGGAAAACGACCCCAACCATCCCCAACATGGTCTGTTCACACTAATACCGTCAGGCTGGAGATACAGAAGTGTGAAATGTAGAACCACAAGACTCAAAAACTATTTCTTCCCCACTGCAATCAGACTCCTAAACAGCTGACAGGAGTTCATCATATACATGAATCACTACCACATAGTATTGCACCACTATTCTTTGCACATTTTAGCATTTTTGCACGTGTGACATTTGCATTTGCTCATTGCACATACTATTTTTGTATTGCACAATAAGTACAGCACTGTTCTTTAAATAAATAACTGGTTTCTTGGCCAATCATAGATTGTAGATATCTTGTAAATATCCTTTACTGTTTACTATAATCACTTTTTAATATTCTTACTGGCATTCTGTGGACAGCAAAGAACGTATTTCATTGTGCTTTCTTACTCTACATATGATAATAAACACTTTGACTCTTTAAAAAAACCCTGCATAGCCCAGAGGGAAAACTGCACTTTTCTTGGCCTTGTCCAGGTATGAAGTAAGTAAGTAAGTACTGATTGCCTCTTAGTAAAGCAGGCAAATGGTGGCATGGCCATGGGGTCGGGGTACCTCCCTGTTGTCCGGCAAGGGAATATACCACCCACTGCTGTTGCCCCAGATGCCCGGCTTGCAGTTTGCATTTGTATTTGTTCAGAACACTCACAGAAACACTGCTTGGTTAGTGAGCACATATGCATATTGAATTTAATAAAATAAATGAAGTAATTAAGTATATTTCCCACTTGTGGGAAAATTAAGGATTATCTTATCGTAACTGAAAAAGATTAAAAAAAATAATACATTGTGAGTTCCTAGTGTTTACCATGTTGTAAATACTGTATGTATGTGTTCAGTGTGCTGGCAGGTTACAATGGCACAGTCTTTGCCTATGGGCAGACAGGTAGTGGCAAGACATTTACCATCACCGGCGGTGCAGAGCGCTACAGTGATCGAGGCATCATTCCCAGAACTCTGTCTTATTTGTACCAGCATTTCAGTCAGGTTAGAAATTGTACTATTCACGTTTCAGTTTTACTCACATATGTCACCAGCTAAGGGCTTTATTGTCACTGTGTAGTTACTGTACCATTGCAGTGTTTTATGGTGCCTTGTTGACTTGATTCTGTCCTTATTTACAGGACAGCAGTATGGTTTATACCACCCACATATCTTACCTGGAGATCTATAATGAGGTGGGATATGACCTTTTGGATCCCCGACATGAAGCATCCAACCTGGAGGACTTACCGTGAGTGTCTTAGTCTTTACTTTATTTTTGATCTTCACAAAGTCAAAGTATTTTCACAAACACTTTTTATGTTAAATCTCGTTTAAATTTGCTTGACTTTACTATAATGGAATGGAATGACGGGTCCATTTGCAAGGGGGAGCGGAAAGCACGGCCAAACAAGGCTGAATGCAAGCGCACAAGGCGTAGTGATGCAAGTGTGTGACCCCGAAAGGAGATGGAAAACAAACAGCGGCCAACCGCTCATTTGCTGAGCACATTATTAATGATGGCGTGGTGTTAAGGCGAGGTGGAAAGTGCAGATGCTGCTGCTCTGGCTGCCGATAATATGGCACGGTTCCAGAGTTGTTGTCAGGAGCACGTCTTGCCTCAGGAGTACGTGTCTTCAGGAATGAGAGATCCCTATCCATATATGCCATCTACATGTGGCAACCTCATTGGTGCCTCCCAGAACAGAATGGAGTGCATTTCCCTTCTGGAGCATTCTTTCTGAAACCAGAAGGAGCGCAGGGTGGCTACCACACTGTTGAAAGCCTATGGAGATGTGTGTATTCTAGAACCAGCTCGTCAGCCTGCTGGGAATTTTAGGACATTGGCCCATGAGCAAGACTCTAGAACTGAATACCAAATTACAGGCGTGCTCTGCACACAACTAAATGGGAGAATTTGGAAGCAGCCTTCAAAGGCCGAAGATCAGGTAAGTGGTTCTGTTGGGGTAAGTGGTTCTTTAGGGGTACATCATGTCAGGATTGGTCTGCATCACCATCACCTGAGTGGAACAGGATCACTGGTACCTCAGAGTAGCTCAGCAGACCCAGTCAGCCACTGATTACTTCCACATTACGCCCCTTCCGTGTCCACCATGTTTCAAATAAAATATGACAAACCTTTTATTTTAATGTAAAATAGAATAGAATATCTTTATTGTCATTGCACAAGTACAATTAATTTGAGTTTGCAGCTTCTGTATATAAGTATGAAGATGGAAAATAATCAATAATTAAGAAATATATATAATGCCATATATTATAATTGTCATATATATGTTACAACAATTTTTTTCTATTTTATTTATGTTATGGGACAATTATGTGAGCAGTGAATTTGTTAGCTGAATCTGTGATGCCCAAGCATGTACACCAGTAATGGTTTGCAACCATATGCACCAATAGGGTCACTTGAGGGCTAGGTGACTTGCCCAAGGGCACTTCGGCCATGCGTGTGGAGGTGGGGAGGGGTAGGGAGAGTGTTGTTTACTTACTAACCACATTGCTTACTTTCTTACCTACCACATTTTCTCTGCCAGTCTCCAACCATTTGGCCACAATTGCCATAACTAATACGAGATTTCGGAATTTCTCATTGCTTATGTGCTTGAATATCTTGGAGCATTTTTACTGCATTCTTCTTAAGTACTTCATGTTTTCTTCTTCACCCAGCCTCTTCTATGCTGGTGTCTACCTTAACATATTGCTTGCATGGAAAGTGCTAGACTGGTTAAGCAATGCAAAAAAGGATCCTCTTAGAAGAACCTTCTTGTATCACCCACCTATTGAGTAAAACTGGCCACTTACAATCAGCAACCTAGGGCTGTTAGGGTTAGCAAAAGCAAAAACAGATCAGTATTGATGTTCTCTCACTTAATTGGTGCAGCCACATCCAGCCTCTTCTTTACATTCGTCTATTTCAGGTTTGTTGCTACAATGTAAAAAAAAAAAAGTTCAGCCCTACTACATTACATTACATTCTAGTGTATAATACAAACGGGAAAATGCTCAGTTTAACAGAAATTTAAGGAATAAAAGTTGGCTGGGAAAGATGTGTTATCGTTTTTGTTTGAGTGACTAGAAGGTGGGAGTACTGCAATACAGTGATGTCAATCATCTGTCTACATGTAAATTCTTCAGTAAAAGTTCTTGTGTTGTGGCATGATATTGGTAAGTTCCAAATTTTATCAATTTAATTGTTCACGCTCAACTACAGTAGAATGTCACTAACAGTATATAGTTGCAAAGGCTCTAGGGGTCAAATTAGATGATACTTTTACATCAGATCGGTAAATTCAGTAACGCTGCAGCTAATAACATGGGGTGGCTTATCTTAGAGAACATAAATGAGCATTTTCTTTGGCTTATAGAATGGGGCAGCCAACAATGTGGAGCAGCCTATTGTTGGGAAAATATGGTATATACAGTGGAGGAAATAATTATTTGACCCCTCTCTGATTTTGTAAGTTTGCCCACTTACAAATAAATGAACAGTCTGTTATTTTAATGTTGTTTTGTTTTTACAATAAGGTAAAATATCAAAAAGAAAATCCAGAAAATCACATTACATAAAATATATAAATTAATTTGCATTTCTGTAAGTGAAATAAGTATTTGATCCCCTAGCAAAACAAGACTTAGTACTTGATAGCAAAACCCTAGTTGTCAGGACAGAGGTCAGATGTTTCTTGTAGTTGATCACCAGGTTTGCGTACCTTGCAGGAGGAATTTTGTTCCACTTCTTTTTGTAGATCAGCTCTAAATCATTAAGGTTTTGAGGCTGTCGCTTGGCAACTCGAAGCTTCAGCTTCCTCCACAGGTTTTCTATGGCTAGCCCACTCCATGACCATAATGCACTTCTTCTTGAGTCACTCCTTTGTTGTCTTGGCTGTATGTTTTGGGTCATTGTTGTGCATGAAGATCCATCAATGACCTATTTTCAGTGTCCTTGCAGAGGAATAGAGGTTGTCACTTAAGATTTTACTTTATTTTTGGCCCCGTCCTTCCCTCCATCAATGCAGTGAATTTGTCCTGGGCCCTGAGCAAGACCCCCAAAGCATAATGTTTCCACCTCCATGTTTGACAGTGGGGATGGTGTTCTTGGTGTCATAGTCAGCATTTGCCTTCCTCCAAACACAGCGTTAAGTTGAGGCCACAGAGCTCGATTTTGGTCTCATCTGACCACAGAACCTGCAAAGCTCTCTCTGAATTATTCAGGTGTTCATTGGCAAACGTCAGATGGGCCTTCACATGTGCTTTCTTGAGCAGGGGACTTTGTAGGCACTACAGGTTTTTAATCCACTATGGCGTATTGTGTTACCAATGGTTTTCATAGTTGACTGTGGTCCCAGCTGCCTTGAGATCATTGACAAGCTACTCCCATGTAGTTCTAGGGTGATCGATCACCTTTGTCTTGATCATCCTCATTCCATGAAGTAAGATCTTGCGTGGAGCTACAGACTGAGGTCAATTGATGGTCATTTTGTGTTTCTTTCATTTTTGAACACCAACAGTTATTTCCTTCTCACCCAGCTTCTTGCTTATAGTTTTATAGCCCATTCTAGCCATGGCAGGTATACAATCTTGTCCCTAACATCCTTAGACAGTTCTTTGGTCTTGCCCATATTGGAGAGGTCGGAGTCTGATTGATTGATTGAGTCTGTGGACAGGTGTCTTTAATGTGGGTGATGCGTTGAAATTAGGACTGGTTTGTGGGAGCTAGAACTCTTAATGCTTGGTAGGGGATCAAATACTTATTTCACTCAATGAAATGCAAATCAGTTTATATTTTTTTTCATATAATGTGATTTTGTTTTTAATACTTAAAATAATACTGTTAAAATAAACCTACCATTAAAATGATAGACTGTTCATTTCTGTGTCTTTGGGCAAACTTACAAAACCAGGGTCAAATAATTATTTTCTCCACTGAATATCACAAACACTGGCCCAAAACATTACCGGCTTGCTGGATTTCTGACAGCTCTCTTGATTACCCTTTCCGGAATTGTCTGTAAGATATTTTTGCATGTACCCTGATGAGCCATAACATTACAACTCCCGCCTAATAGTTAGCAGGTCCCCTCATGCTGTTGGAACAGCTCTGACTGTGGTCTTTTATGAGCCCTTACTACCAGCGTTAACATTAACACAGGAGCTCCTGTTTGGGTTCGGACCACAGAAGCTGGCCTTCATATGCATCAATTAGTCTTGCATGCCCTTGACCTTGGTGGCGATTTACTAGCTGGATCATTTTTGTTAGGTACTATTTATTGCAAGACCTGTTGTTTTGGAGATGCTCTAGCCATGACGACATGGTAAAAGGTAAAAGGTTCAGATTTTTTACACCTACTTTCAGCACATTAACTTCCACAGGTGCCATTGAATTTAAATAATTAGACAGTTATTCTCGTCACATGTCAGTGGTGTTAATGTTATGGCTGATGTTACCTATGGGTTTCAGATAAGTGTATTCAGTAGAATGTAGGTATTTGCCCTGATTAATTCTGGAGGTGTTCCTTAGCAGGGTTGTAAAATAACAAGCTTCAGTGACAGCAGTGGATGATATCCGTCTCAACCGCAGGTCAGGAATTTTCATTTACTTGTGCCTGTGGGCTGTAGTTTACTGTGAGCTTCTTGTGAAAATGCTGCTTCTGTTCTTCTCTCTCTCTCTCTCTCTCTCTCTCTCTCTCTCTCTCTCTCTCTCTCTCTCTCTCTCTCTCTCTCTCTCT
>JBBIGC010000001.1:45597003-45620508 GCA_037576955.1 Lepidarchus adonis
TCTCTCTCTCTCTCTCTCTCTCTCTCTCTCTCTCTCTCTCTCTCTCTCTCTCTCTCTCTCTCTCTCTCTCGGTGTGTCTCTGTGTGTCTCTGAGTCATGTTATCTCTCATTGTACCACTGTGTTCTCTGTGCTTAGCTCTTAAATATCTTCCTTAATGACCTTTTGTGTTTAAAAACTCTGCTCCTCTGTGTTACTGTCTTTCCCCTTCTTTCGTTCGTGTCACTCTATTTCTCCCTCAATGTCTCGCTGTGTCTAAGTCAAGGTCTCAAGTCCCACTAATTACACACTGCTCAAAATAGACAATGCCCACTCCTGACCACACAGGCCAAACTTTCAAGGAGTTTTAAATCCACTGTTACAAGTAGCCTTGTCTCTCTCTCAGTCTCCCTTTTCCTCTCTTGCTTTCTCTTTCTCTCTCTCTCTCTCTCTCTCTCTCTCTCTCTCTCTCTCTGGCTCATATATATATATGGGTGTCAACGTTTTGCTAATAGTTCAGCCGAACTCAGCCTCTCACTATCCCCTTCCACCAATTCAGCACCAGTGGAACTTTAACACCAACTGACAAAAGCTTTGGGACAGCTATACCTGTAAGTCATTCTGTTCCAATTTGCCAAAGCATTGAGATTAATTGACAAACCACCCTCATTCTCTTATTTTGATCGGTATGCAGCCAGTCTGCCAAGCTGTCAGTTTGCATTGAAGACATAAGTTCAAAGCCTGCTTCCAGCATCTGCACAAGTCATCGCTGAACCCCAAGGCACAGAACGTGGGCAGTAATTCATTTGTTTGTTTTGAGAACGCTTGCCGCTTCATTATCACATTATAAGCTCTCCACTTGATGGATAAAGCATGTGTGTAGCATGATGCTGGCTTTACAGTGTTGGGATGCACAGCTGTGCACTGTTTATATAAGTGGGCTTGAGTCAATGTGTTTTAACCACAGTCCACTCTAAGCACCTTCTCTGCATTTTTGTAGTAGAATCTTCCTGTTGATTTTCTTGCAGTTTATGACTTTTTTGTCTTTTGCCATTGATAAGGAAAGTGACAATAATGGAAGATCCTGACCAGAACATCCACCTCAAGAACCTGTCATTGCAAGCATCAGCCAATGAAGAAGAGGCTTTGAATTTGCTTTTCCTCGGTGACACCAATCGCATGATTGCAGAGGTCAGTATTGTACTAATGAACCTAATTCCCAAGAGCTTTATAAATGTGATTTCAGTTTTGTTCTTTATGTTGTGTTATTAATAGATGTACCTTTTGGGAATTTTGTTTGTGAAAATTAGACAATAAAATTCCATTAGTTTGTCTAATACCAGAGTGAGCACCAGGGATGTACTGACTCAGGATTGTAGAGCACTACATTCAAGCATTCTTCATCTAAGTATTGTTGCTCTAAGGCATACAACCATAACCAATTACATTTTTCACTAGTATGGTGTCCCTGGACGGCTCAGTGGCTACTGAAGTTAAATGTATGTTTTGCATATTTGTCAGACATACATGTTTCTGATCATCAAACAAATATTAGACAATAACCTGAGTAAATCCAAAATGCATTTTTTAAAAATGATGATCGTCATATCCAGAGGTATGGAAAATAGACGTATGAGAGCTGCCAGCATTGCTGCAGAGGTTGAAGGGGTGAGGGATCAGCCTGTCCGTGCTCAGACCATATGCTGCACACTGCATCAAATTGGTCTGCGTGACTGTCATCCCAGAAGGAAACCTCTTCTAAAGATGATGCACAAGAAAGCCCAAAGGACATGGATTACTGTGGTATGATGAGACCAAGATAAACTTGGTTCAGATGGTGTCAGGTGGCAACCAGGTGAGTAGTACAAAGCATGGTGGTGGGAGTGTCATGGTTTGGGGCTGCATGAGTGCTGCCGGCACTGGGGAGCTACAGCTCATTGAGGGAACCATTAATGCCAACATATACTGTGACATACTGAAGCAGAGCATGATCCCCTCACTTCGGAAACTTGGCCATACAGCAGTATTCCAAAATGATAACCACTCCAAACAAACCTCCAAGACTAGCCAAGCATGTCTCCAGACCTAAACTCTATGGAGCATCTGTGAAGCATCTTTAAACGGAAGGTGGAGGCACACAAGGTCTCTAACATCCACCAGCTCTGTGGTGGTGAACTCCATACACAAGAGAGCTAAGGCAGTGCTGGAAGATATTGTGGCCACGCAAAATATTGACACTTTGGGCACAATTTAGACATTTTCACTTAGGGGTGTACTTACTTTGGTTGCCAGCGTTTTAGAAATTAATGGCTGCGTGTTGAGTTATTTTGAGGGGGCAGAAAATTTACACAGCAAGACCTGTTCTGAGTGGAACCTGTCCTGTTAAATCACTGTATGGTCTTGGCCATCATGCCACAGCTCAGATTCAGGGTGGTCTTCTTATAGCCTAGGCCATCTTTATGTAGAGCAACAATTCTTTTTTTCAGATCCTCAGAGAGTTCTTTGCCATGAGGTGCCATGTTGAAGTTCCAGTGACCAGTATGAGAGAGTGTAAGAGCAATAACACCAAATTTAACACAACTGCTCACCAGTCACACCTGAGACCTTGTAACACTAATGAGTCTCATGACACCAGAGAGGGAAAATGGCTAATTGGGCACAATTTGAACATTTTCACTTAGGAGTGTACTCACATTTGTTGTCAACAGTTTAGACATGGTTGTGGCTGTGTGTTGCGTTATTTTGAGGGGACAACAAATTATACAAGCTGTACACTGACTACTTTAACATGTATCAAAATGCCACATATTCAGTGTTGTCACATAAAATATCTGCAAAAGATGTGAGGGGTATACTTACTTTTGTGAGATACTATATGTACCTTACGTGACTTGTATAATAAGACATTCTCTCAATGCGCAATACTGCATCGCCTGTTTCTGAGAATAGAATCAGAAGTACAGCTCAAAAGCTGTACTCTCATCTGGACTTTACCTTAGTGCTGGAAAACCCACAGCGACTCCATAAGTGCAATGATTTCAACCTGTGGGATTGTTTCTATCAAGCCTCTGAAGGAACAACCAGAGAGGAAATGTTCTGCAGTTTGGCAGTCTTGGAGACATTTATTTTTTTAATGGGACTTTTTTGTGCACTGTGGTACATTGAGGATGCTTTGTTGCCAAATTCCTTCAGGCCTCATTGTTAACAGAATCACTGCGTTGAGAATGAGCCATGCTCTTTAAGCTGTCCCTCTACTCTCTGACCCATTCGCTCTGAAAAGGATCAGTGAGCTCATGTGCCTAAAGGCCTGACCATGCAAACGTTCCAGGTCAGGAAACAGCCCCGTGTTCACCAGAAGAAGGCTTTCAACAGGGTCTCCTCTCTTCATTTCCCACCTGGCTGCTCTCATGCATCGGCACACGTAGCCCCCACTGACCTGCACAGCTGCGGTCCCGATGTCCAGCAGCCACAGCAGCAAGATTGTAGAGCCAGGGTTCGCTGACCACCACCACTAATTTCTTGCTGAATCAGATGCTGCGCAAGGTGTGTGGCCGTGGTGTTTGGAAAGGATCAGCTTTTTTTCTGAGTGCAAACAAGAGTTGTGGTTTGAAACCTCTGTGTCTGAACATCAGGAGATGAACCAGAAAATGTGAGCGAGTATGTTTTCATGCCTGGCTGATGTCTTCTGTTTTCTTTAAGGTTTGGTAAAGTAAGTTAAGTAGGCATTAATTGTCAGTTCAACCATACACAGTTAACACAGTACGTAGTGAAACAAAGCAACATTCTTTCAGGACCACAGTGCTCCAAAAAACACAGACACAGGACAATGCATTGTCCATGTATAAACACTTTTTAAAAAGTGTATTTATTTATTTATTTGTTTCTCATTTTTAATGCCATGACCTCATTAATTCCATGTTTTATTCTATGTGCTACACAGTCTGTGGGGATATTGCTGGAAAAAATATTTCACTGTATGTTGCATTTGTAGAACTTCATGATCAGTGCGTGGGAGTGGTGTGTTGGGTGATCCACAATGCTGGTGCAAAAATGCCAGTGATGGAGGGGAGAGAGACTCCAATAATTTTATTGACTGACTTCCCTATCTGCAGCATGGCTTTGTGACCTGTGATAGTGCAAACCAAGACAGTGTTGCAGCTGCTGATGACTTCCACAGCTTAGCCATCAATGTGTAGTAGAGAGCGGTTCCTTGTAATTCCTGGTTAAGTTTAGCTCAGTCTTCAAATCTACAGATGAACCATATTCTGAGCTGTTTGCTACCTTGCCCAGCTATGGAGCTTTAAACGCAAGCTTTGGGGCATTATTTTAAACATGTATGCAGTATGAACAAAAATTCCCACAATGAAATGTGACCTGTACATTTAACCCATCCACACATGGAGCCATCAACCGCACCTGGGGAGCAGTGTAGTGGGGTGATTCCTTGCTCAAGCGGGGACCTCAGTTGTGCCTGGGCAGGGACTCACAAGGGCAGGTTCTTAACCACTAGGCCACCACTGTTCAATAAATTCAATTAAACCTGTCCTTTATAATTGGCTCCTCAAGGAAATGTATTTTCACTTTCAGTAAAGTTGAAGAAGCTGCTGTTATGACTGATTTATTTTGGATTAAGAATTGATGGGAAATTTGGGCACTGTGTTTTAGTTCCCCCTGTGACCTCACTTCTAAATCGTCACATTGGTTTTGGAGTGTATTCACCACTGCAGACAGACCCTTCACTTATGCTTGCAAATGCTAAATATAGTCTGTGTATGTAGAAAGGCAGTCCTCCATACCTGTTACTTTGGCAGTAGTCACCTCAGACGCAACAGACTCCTTGTATTCTTTCAGCTTGGATGCGATCGCTTTAATGTTGGTTCTGATATCTGCCATTTGGCTCCCCAAAACCGCCCGGAGCTCAGACTTTAGCATTTCTGCCTATTCTTTACACAGGGAGGATAGACGCTCGTTTTGAAAGCTCTTGTGCCAGAAATAGTACTTTTAAAAAAAAAATTCTGCAGGGCTTAGCTGTCGCACGTCTACCCCATTATGTCTGCTACAGCGCTCCCCCTTTGTTTTAGTTATTAAAATTCGATTAATTTTTATCTTTGTCTTAGAACTAAAGTGAAAAAGAGATATAAAGCACTCAGAATGAGAGATGTGATATTTTCCAGTGTTCTATATGTACACTGAATCTTCAACCTGAAAAAAGAGAATTGAGCAGGTGCCTGGAGAGCGAAAGAAGCTATAATTATATTTTTTAATTATTAATTAATTAATTAATTAATTAATTTTATAATTATATAGTTTCTTCCATGTAGGCTACATTCTGCTGATTTAGAATGGCCTGCAGCATTGTTGTATTATTTTAGTGTTGAGAGTGAAATATAATAATCAACAAATCAGTAAAGATTTTGCTTTCTAGTGCCAATGATATTCATCGGCATAGCCCTATGTGTTATCAAATTCCAAATACAGTGTCCCTTTATCTGCTCAGGCCATGGGTGATTTTCTTTGCTTTGATGCCATTTGAGGTTACATGCAGACTCTCATAAATTGCCTTATTGAGAAATGGGCACCAGTAAGTCAGACCAGAGCTGTGCCTTGGCCTGGACTGACCTGCTTTATTTTTGACACTGGAAAAGGAAACTCATTCAAATGACTGCATTGTTTAGCAGGCATCAGTCACGCATGTCTGCCATCCATGCAAATGATGGGCACATACACATAAGTTCATACAAACAGGCAGCTTATTTCTTTCTCCAGCCAAAAAAGTCCCTTTAATGCATGCTCTCTCATGCTTTGTTTACTCTGCCTTCTCCTCGCAGATGTTCCTGACACACAACAGGACCATCTTCCCCATCCCAGTGCAAAACCAAGACATTATTCTAAACGGTTTGAGAAAGAATGTGCTAGTGGCTTTACTCCACTATACCTCTTATCCTATATGTCTAAATCACCCATCACTGAGCCTACTGCTCATCTGCTTCAGACTAGCTTTAGCTACCTTGAACCTGCTCCCTGTACTTTATGCTTTATGTGCATATACTGGATATGTTGGATATGTAGGCTTCTAGCTGCTAGGTCTGGAAACAGTCCGTTTCTTTTCCTTAATCAGTGGTTAACCGGTGGAGGATGGGTTCCTCTTCTGAATCTTGGTTCCTACCAAGGTTTCTTCCTATAGTTTATGAGTTTTCCCTTGCATCTTTTACATTTGGCTTGCTCAGTAGAGTTTTGGGTTTTGGGATAACATCTAGAAATAAAATGGACTTTCTTAGTTACTTATAGTGCAGTCATACCATCACTTTGGATGAATTACACGGCTCTTCAAACCTTTCAGGACACCTGTTTAATGTGTTAAAACAATATGAATATGCTAATATTCGAATAAATCAACATAATCAAACCAAGTAAAAAAATAACAGCTTTACAGAAATTTGTCAGAGCCCCTAATGAGTGAGCCCAGAGCGACGGAGGAGAGGAAACACTCAACAAGAAATCCTTAGGAGGAGCCAAGACTCAGAAGAACACCTCCTTTTCTGCTCAACACCATATAGCAACAATACACCAGAATAAAAGCAATGAGTCTCAGTTAGCAGAGGTGTCTTGCTTGGAGCAACATATCCCGCATATGAAGTATATGAAGTAAAGCCTAATCTAGTTTGTATTCTGTTATGTCATGGAAGCTCAATGAGATTAGAATTATATCTGTATTGGCAGGTGTTTGCAGAGAAGAACAGAGGTCTTTAGATTTGGTGGGAATTTCAGGATGATATCTGTTGAAGTGAGCAGCATGGAGGTGCGGTGGTTAGCGCTGTCACCTCACAGCAAGATGCTTTTCTGTGTGGAGTGTACAAGCTCTCCCTGTGTTTGAGTGGGTTTCCTCCCACTGTCCAAAGGCTACTCTAAATTGCCCATAGGTGTGAGTGTGTGTGAATGGTCGCCTGTCTATGTGTTGCCCTGTGATGGGTTGGCCTCCTGTCCAGGGTGAAACCTGCCGTGGACCGTTGTCAGCTGGGATCAGCTACCGCTTGAACTGTTTTATTTTTTACTGAGTATGTGATATCGAATCTCAATATTTGTATTTTCCTACATAACAGTTTCACAGCAGCCCCTTCATGTTCATTAAAGTAACTGAAACCTAATGTATGTGCTCAACAACTGATGACTGAATTATCACGTTGTTCTTGATGTGGACCTGTTTCTTGTCTATTTCCCAAGTGCCCAGCATGTTCACTGCCTGTTTTACACACTTCTGTATGAGATCAGTGAAATTGATGCACTTCAATACTGCAAGCTTTAATTTAAACAAAAGGTTAATCCAGTGTGCAGTGAGACTCTGTGTCCAAATGTCTGTGGTAAAACTAATCACAGTTGCATCTGATAAAATACCTCGTAGGTAATAATTGCCTTTTCATTGTCTCAAGGAAAAGTGTCCTGCACTGTGTGTTGCCTTAGTGCAGTACAGTTGAGTTACCTGAGGGAACTTGCTGTATTCCATTTTTAGGGCGGTATCTGATTAAATGTTCACATTACAAACATTGCAGATGGCCACTGGACTGCTTTTAATTTCCGGTTGAACATTTTTCCAATTTTGGCATTTTCACTCCTGGCTGCCACAAAGCACCTGTGTGACGACTGATGTAAAACAGAGGATCAGGCTTAGAGGATCATTCATTCTCGAGTCGATAACTAAAAAATGCTGATCTGTCCAGTTACCCATCTTTGAGATCGGGACATCTCTAGAAATAACTTTTTGTCTTGAAATATTTGATGAGATTTATTTTCCTTAATTGTAATGCAAAAAACATTTGATTGGTGAATGTGTTTGACCTTCTTCTACTCATTTCTGCTTGTCCGTTTTCCCACAGACACCAATGAATCAGGCCTCCACTCGCTCTCACTGCATCTTCACCATTCACATATGCAGCCGTGAGCCAGGCTCTGCAACTCTGCGCCGCTCCAAGCTTCACTTGGTGGACCTTGCTGGTTCTGAGAGAGTGGGAAAAACAGGTGTTGGGGGCCAGATCCTGACCGAGGCCAAGTACATTAACCTGTCCCTACACTACCTGGAGCAGGTCAGGGGTAGTGGGTTTCTGTTCTTCATGTCCTATTTAGGGATAAAATATAAGATTTCATACCATGAATATTGATTATTAACACCTTAATGCACATTTAAGGCCATTAATCATACTTCAAATTTCTAACATAAACCATTAAACATATATTGAGCAATTAATCTTTTTCTGTTAGAAGATGGAATAATGGTCAATGTTGTAGGAACTGTGATGAGCTGAATTTGTACCTCATAAGCATTCTGTGTTATTTCAGGTCATCACAGCTCTGTCAGAGAAGAACCGCTCTCATATCCCATACCGTAACTCGATGATGACCTCTGTGCTCAGGGACAGCCTTGGGGGCAACTGCATGACCACCATGATAGCCACTGTGTCAATAGAGAAAAGAAACATTGATGTAAGTTTTCATGTTATTTTATATATTCTTGACTTTTCTGATCATTTCTTAATCTCTTGAACTTTTTTAGGTACACATACTTATGTTCCTCACTCTTATATCAACATACTTTACAATGTACAGTATTGAATAGAAATTAAATGAATAGATTGTATTAAATATTTTATTAATATTTATTAATGCTTGTCAAATAAACCTGCAACATATGGGGTTAATTATGAATAATGCAATGGCAGCACAAATTGGAAAACATAAATAATTTCTTGTCTATTAAATTCATGTCTATATTTGTCTCAGGAGTCGATTTCCACCTGCCGCTTTGCCCAGAGAGTGGCCCTGATTAAGAATGAGGCTCTCCTGAATGAGGAACTGGACCCAGAACTTGTGAGTCTGCATAGATAACCCTTTATCAGTCATGTGATGAGATGACCGCGTGTTCATCACTTTCTCATTCCACTAGTAGATTTGTACCTGCATGCACCTTTTTTTTATTTGACCTTCATCACTGTGAGGTCACTCATCAGTTTCATCCATTGGAGAGGGGTGAGTGAGTTAACAGCCCACATCTATTCCTAAAGTGTCCTTGGGCAAAAGGTACTTAACCCCCTAGTAGGGGGCATCCATGGTTTAATGGTTAGAAATGATTGCTTGTGGCCACCAGCTGGTACTTATATATTGTACATATTGTATATTAACAGAGTGAGATGAGGCCAGGAGTGCAAATACAACTGACCACAATATAATGATGCTGCCTGACAAAGTCCTCCTCTTTCAAATGAAAGAAAAACGCCATCATTGAGATTGGCTGTGTTGGTAAATCATCTGAAATGATTCGGCTGAGATAGTAACATATAGTAAAAGAGTTCATCCTAGAATATTCTCATACCCTCCACTCACAACCTTAACATCTAGACTGGAAGTGGTCCATTAGACAATTGAAGTAAAACAGAAATACCCTGAACTTAACACAAACACACATGACGAAATAAAAAAAAACTAAGCATAATAAATAAATAAATAAATTTAATTTCTGAATTTAAGAAAGCAGTTTGCTTTTACATGAAGCTAAATTATAGCACAGTTTGAAAGTACAGCATCTTAGATACAGCAAGGATGCACCAATTAGCCACAAAATTAACATGAGGTGAGGGGAATTACATTGACAATCTAATTACAATGAGATGGCATATATTACAAAGCATGTGAACAGTCAGTTCTTGAGAATAATATCTGAGCTACTTTGACAAGGCTAAACTTTGATTGCTAGGTGAGTGGGAGCATCTTCTACACTGGAAGTCTTGTGGGGTATTCCCGGTAGGTGTTTAGCACCTACCAAAGTGGTCCATTGAAGGACAGCTGGTGGGAAGATGACAATAGTTGCCAAAGATCTACTGTAGAATAAATTGCAGTTATGACAGCTTGCTTCCAATGGGACTGTGTACCCACAAGCTGGTCTGAGGGCCCATGCTGACCCCTGTCCACTCCTAAAAGGTCTTACAATGGCCACAGGAGCATCGAAACTGAACCACTGAGCAATGCAAGAAGGTGGCTGTGTGAAGATTGTGTGTGTGTAGGCTGCTTACCTGGTGAACGTGAACATCATAAATATATCTTAAATTTCCAATTTCTTTTCTCTTTTGCTTTAAAATGTAGTGCATTCATTTTTGCCTATTCTTACACCTGTATATTTGCACTGAACATCTTGTTAAGAAAAGATTATTTGGAAAAAAAATGGTTTCATATGTATTTGCTCTTTTTGATTGGTTGTAGGCTCAAATCCAATCCTGGTGGGCCTGTCTCACACTCACTAAACCTGGCCACTAAACAGATGAGCAGAATCAGGTGTTTGAGTAGGGAGACCACCAAACCAATAACTAAATGATTTGGGACATACCAGCATCTTGCAAACGGTCAATTTAGGTTTAATCACTATATCAGGTAGTTCTGTAAATTCTGACAAAACCCAGATCAAGCCACAAACAGGATCAGCCTCAGCATGGGTGGATGTCCAGACTGTCTCCTCCCTCACACCTGTGCTTACATGGTCCACATTCCTCCATGTCATCAGTGAGAGCGGCTGCACGTGTATAAATGTGGAAAAAAGGGCCATTTTTTACTTCTTGCATCATGTTTACATTCCACGTTGAAAGTTTACATGCTTTGATTTTGTTATGGCACATCACTCATTGGAAAATGTCGCTTTTTATACTGAATGTGTCTCAGACAAACCTACTTAGCACTGAATCATCCATATGCAAAGACTGATCACTGTATGCATTCACTGCCTGCACAAATGTCTTTGATGGCAAACAGCTGGGATAAAAATGAACATGGTGTGTCCCAGACAAGATATTTACAGCATCCAACATTATAGCAACGAGGGTAACTCTACTGGTCACCTATTGAGCACAGTGTTGGTCCGTGAACCCTGGTTCCGTTCTGGGATCGAGTGATCTTCCCCACTCTGTCTGCTCCCATCCATCATCAGCTGATTTTGACTGCTGACTTTAAGTGATGAGTCCATTGAGGGTGAAGATAAACATGGTGCAGTGAACAAATGCTCCTGATTTGTTTTTGTTGGAGGGAGGCTAATGAATCTTCTCTGGAACATTTAGGCAAGAAGTTCAGGAAGGAAAGTGCACTTTGATGGTGTTTTTTTGCCCTAGAACTCAAAGCACTTGTTACAAAGTTGTGCTTGAAGAATTCAGTGTACCGTGCTAAAGTCTTAGCACCCATGTAGACACTTTACAGGCATTTATCTGATTGCTGATTTCTGTCAGCAATAAAACAATGTACTAAAAAAAATTATATTAAAATGTTAAGATGACTTGTGTGAAATGTTTAGTTGATATTTTGTGAGATTTAGAATTTTGTGAGATTCAAAGTACACAGGTTTGGTTGCACATTTCTCCTTGATGCCTTCACCTATTGTATGGATGTGTGAATTCCATCAGCAGGACCTGATTTCACATAATGAAGGACTGACTGAGGACAAACTCAGTATTTGAAGAAACCTACAAATTGAAAACTTTGACACAAAAATCACTGTTATTATCAAGTTATTTGCATTTACTCTAATATTACTTTAAAAAACTTACTGGAGCTAAACAGCTTTTAAATATATTTTCTTTTGCACAGTACTGTATTTAGAGGCTGTTTTCGGTGAGAAAGCAGGTAAAAGGAATTCAGGCAGTCACACCTTCATTGTGGTAATCAGCTCCTCTCTGAGCCACCCTTATTCTCTTGCTCTGTTGGCTTCTTTTCCCGTGGTTTGGATCCTGGCTGCCCAATTTTGAACTCTGGAGAGGTATTTTTAAGAGAGTCTGCGGTTGCCCGTTAATTGAGCCTGTGTCTGCTAAGGAGAGGTAGAGGTATGGCTCATATCCTGTAGCTACTGCTAGAATGTAATGCACCTCATCAGGGAAAAAACAACTGTAAAGTATATAGGGATGGGTAATATGACAACGTGTTATTATGATATATGTTTCATTTTTTTAAAACATATCATGGGGATTATCAGTATTCAATCCGACCAAATCTCTTTTAGTATTACTCTGCTTCACTTGCTTATAACCTACCAAAAAATAGACATTTACAAATAACAGCAACAATATAAATTCTGGCAGAAAGATCTTCTAACTCAGTTTATGGAAAGATTGGATGAATTTTGTTTTTTTGTTTAACATTAAATAATTGATAGTGGTACAGTGATTTTCTGACTATCTGAAATATATTTTATTAATATAATAAACAATTTATGGTTGGATATTTAATTACAGTTTTTAATTGTTTAGGAAAGGAGGATGTTATTTTATACAAAACTTTCAACAGTCCATTGTCCAACATTTTTAGTTGGCAACTGAGCTGGACTTGCAGCAATCCAGTAAAGCACACATACTGTGTGATTACAAAGCCACAGTATTGTAGCATGTTCAGGGTGAGGCCTGGCAATGTCTTGCCGAAATAGCTGTGAAAAGTCAGCTTCCTGGGAAAAGACATTGCCTTGATTGCAGCATATGTTTCTCTAATATCCCACTGTAGTATGAAAACATTTCAATGGTACCTTCACACATATGCAAGTTACCTAAGCCATGGGCACTTATGTTTGCCCATGCTATGATGGATGTTGATGTTTACATCTGATAATAATTAACTAATAATAATCTTTATTGGACACAGACTGAAATTTTCCAAAGTACTCATAAAACCAGTGGCTGTATTTATCGTAGTAGCATTAAGGTTCCTTCTGCAGTGCCTTCTGAGGGCTTGAAGGTCTTGAACATGTTTTTAGCCTTGCTCTACATGGACTGGGATTTCTCTGGATTCCTTGAATCCAGACTGCTTTGACTCTTTTATTAACCTTTTACTCTTATTTTGCCCCTGTCCTAACTTTTAGGAGCATGGCATGCATCAAACTCACTATTTGTTCAGAATATTTAAAAAAAAATACAATTAAATTGATCAACCAAACCATTCATAGTTGTGTCTTGTCAGTTAAATAAACGTTCAGGAGAGTTTCCAAATGGTATATATTTGTTTTTATTCCACTTTGCAAAATATTCTGGGCATATATTGTATAAAGCTTTGTTGTAAAATCTAGAAATACAACAAAGTGAGCATGATTAGCAAAATGCTCCCATTGTAATCAAGGATGTTGTCTTCACCAGACATGAGTAACAGAGCTCCTGTTTCCATTTTTGACAAATTGCTTTGCATTTGTGCTGATATTTCACCCTAAAGAATACAGTTAGCCAGATACCTGTCATCAAAACCGTTAAATAAGCCCAAAATGAAGGAGAGCCTGTTTTGGCATGAGGCAGAGAAATTTGAGCTCCTTTGTTTTTTAAGGATAATGGCCAATGTCAATGTATTTGACCAATGCCAAGCTACAATCTACTATGAGTTAACATCGCAGAAAGTGAATATAACAAATGACATCCGGTTCTCCCTTTAACCCAGAAGTCTTAAGTGTGTTAACATATCAACTTGACAAGTAGATTTTTTTGCAAGTTAAATATGTTTCAGCTCTTATTCTACTTCATTGGGTAATATTCATTTGCAACAGCTGAGCTGTTTTTCTTGGGTTTTTTTTGTATTATTGCCTAAGAATCATAAACTGTGCTATAATCTCAGTAATACAGGCAATGGTGACCTGATCTCTGAAGTATTACATAGCGTCAACAATGAATAACAATTTGCATAATAAAAAAGTAATTTAGACCAATTAAAATGACCTGTAAATAAGAAGAATCAGTGTACCATAACTTAATAAAAGCAACTGAAACCAGTATCTTATTGGATGTGAGCTCATTAGGTTCTTATATTAGGGCATGGGTTTTTTATCTTCTATTTTTGTATTGTTTGCATACAATGAAATGGAAAATATAAATGTAAAATAATTAATGTAACACTTCACTTCCTCTAAACTTTCCCTCAAAACTAAGTAGCACTATACTTATGATATAAGAAAAAGTCTTTATTATGTTTTTTCACATCGCCCAACCATAGAAGGTCTAATGTAAATGAAATGATCTCATAACCCAGTGCCTTCCCAGACCAGACTCTTTTAAGAAGTGAATAAATTTGTTCTCTCTTTTTGTGTAAATGTTTAAGTTTGTGTTTGTCACCTAAGCAGTTTATGGCTTTTTGCTTCATGAATGTAAAAAACACACCTGAACAAATGCTCTTCTTCATGGTCTACTGCCATTAACTCTTATTCACCATAAACCTACATCACCTCAAGGAGTCAAAACATGGATCAGTGCCTGCTAAGCTCTTGCTGATTCTTTGCAGAGCCTTGAAGATTCAATACACTTAGATTAACACATACTTTGATCAGGGAACCATGGACCAAGGAGGTATTTCACCAAGCAGGACTTACAGTCATGTGTATAATCAGTTAAGATTCAAATTTATGTGACTTCACCTTTTCACCAAAATACAGACCAGGATATGCTTAGTGCAAGTTTAATTCTTTAGCTCTACTCTAGAGCTATCAGGTTAATGTAGCTGAATCATCTGATCAATCATTAATTCATTTTCCAATCTGAGTGGCAGGAAAGCTGCAGATGATCCCAGCTGATTGTGGGCAGAAGAAAGGGTTCACCCCAGACAGGAGGTCAACCCATCACAGGGCAACACACTCCCACACACTCAGTAGCCAGTCAACCTAAACCACAAGCCTTTGGACAGTTCCTCACCACTGCATCTTGTTCTACAACTACAGTCAAAGCTGTATTGGCACTATTGGTCCGGGCCCTAAACTTTGTGAGAGGCAGGGTTGGCAAGCTGTCGTAACGGATTAGTCATGTTTCTTTGAAACCCATTTTTTTGGACAACCTGTTTCTTTGACAACCCATTGATTTTTACAAGAAAATTAAAACTTTTAAAATTTAAAATAATAATAAAGCTAAAAAGAATTATATGTTAAGGTTGTGCCAAATTTCTAACAGGCTGATGAAATCGAGCAGTAAAAATGTCAGCGCTATCCGGCTCCGTCTTTCATGTTTTTGCTGTGATAGATGCAAATTTCCTTTTTTGCACACCAGTCAGAGAATGCAGTTTCCATTTACCAGACATTTTGGGTCCAAATTACAAACTTGTAAACATACTCATAATTTGAGGCCCACCGGTGTTTGCCTGCTGTTTTGTTTGAAAATTTGTTCTCCCAGTGTTTATATTCATCACCTACTGGATTAACTTTTCTTTGTTTGGACTATATGGGCATATGCTGCCGCTATTTCCTTCATTTTGGACTTGATTACACTGCCACTTACTCAGACTGCTTACGGACACTGAAGGACACTTCACTCACCTGAACTGTGTTGCTGGTTTCTGCCTCTGCCCGCTATCCTCAATACTTTGTACTTGATTTACTTTGGCTTAGGTGTCCTGTTTTGAAAATATCTCTGTCCACATGTAAATGCAAAGCACAATGTCAAACGATGTCAAAAAATGCTAAAGCAACAGGTGGTGATATAATACTAAACCTATATAGCAGTGTTGGCCATTCAGAAATCTTGGAGGAAGTCATGATTGTTTCCGGTAGGTGGATGTAACCAAACATGACGCACAATGTGACACCAAAAGAGATGAAGTTGCACAGTTCTGACAAAAATCTTTGTTTTTCTCGTCCACATTTAAATGCAACAACTGTTTCCAAAAAACACCTCAGTTTCATTGCAGATTTCTAGTGAGCAACTGACGTTTTTAGCTTAAGTTTTATTATAGGATAAATCCTGATGGAAATGCTTGCATTAACACATTCACATGTCTTGAGAGAATCCATTCTGTTGAGATTTCATGTAAATAGTAAACATGCTGTCAGTTCTGCTTTAGTGCTATCTCTCTTAGCTGCTATTTTTTACATTAAATATTTAAACCTATAATACAGGCCTTACTAAATCTGGGCGAGCACATAAATCAACAAGTCCTTAAGAGTGTTTGGGGACATTTTGAGTTTCCTCAACTGTAGAATATGGCATCAGGATCTACCACAGTCTTTTTGTAAATGTGCAGATATTGATGTCATTGGTCATATGCAGTGCCTCCCTCGGTTTATTCTCAGACGCTCTGAGCTGATGCTGGCCTTGTGGTTCCTGTGTGGTTTCACGGTCCAGAATAAAAGTTGGTGACCGTGGGCCTGGCCTGCTGGACCCAACTGCATGTGTTGCATCAGCCTCAGGGCATGCTGGATGATTGAGGAGCAGCTTTTGGGTTCAGGCAGAGCCAAACACCAAGTACACAGAGATGCGACCATAAAAAGATATGGTAATGGTAACATGACCCACAGATGCAGCTGTGTTAGCAGAATTTGAAAGCTAGAGGTGAACAAACGTGATGGTTTTTGCTGCTGTGTAGATTAGTGAGTTTTTGCCAGGTTTTCTTTGTCTTCAGTAGAGGAGAATTTAATACATATTTTAAAATATTTCAGTTCGCATGGAGTGTTCTTTCTATTGGTCCATTCGTCATAAGGCCTTGTCCACATGGGCGTCTGAATCTAGAAGTCATTTGTTTGTAGCATCAGGTGAGTGTGGGCCGAACACCAACCACATTTCTGTTCTTTGGATTGAAACAAACCATCCACACAGGCTTTCGGGTCTCGAGTTGGGTTGCCTGTGCATTCGGGTGGCATCAAACAAACGCAATGAACGCAATGAATTCAGGTGAAATCCTGATTAGGATGAAGAAAACTGTCATGCATTTACATGCCATTAATTTAACGTTCTGGAGGACCAAATATGAATATGATTTTTCACACATTGAGCAGTCAGGGTGAATCCAGTAGGTGGCAATATTTTCTTTGCCTACATCACCATATCAGGAGAAATTTTAACATAAGGACTTCAAGGTTCTGCTCTAAAAAATACATTTTTGATACCTTAAAACCTTAACTCTCCGCTCCACACACTACACAGTCTATAATGAATTGCTCCCCCCTACAACACACCACTGGAAACTGAAAACAAACAAGTTGCTGGAACTAGCATCGGTTAGCAGGTAGCTTAGCTGTTGTGGTAGTCGATTCACCAAAATGCGCAGATTGTGGTTGTAGAGTTGATCATGTCTAAATGCAGCATATGATCAGCTTTACTAAGTAGAACCTCACAATCTGTTTGACCTATTCTGGCGAGAAGAAGGAATAGATCCTTTCTTTAATGCTGGAAAACAGCTCTGCACTGCTCCGTCATGCAGCGGTGTCAATCATCTGTCTATATGTAAATTCTTCAGTATCAATTTAATTGTTTGTGTTCAACTACAGTATAATGTCACTATCGGTATAGAGCTGCTAGATGCCTTTACTTTGGATTGGTAAATTCTTGTCTGTAATATTCTTTAAAAAAACACTCAGTGAACGAAAAACACACATAATTACAAAAAGTTTTCTTCATGTTAAAGTCAAAATTCACAGATAAAGTAGCAGTGGAAATAAAAAAAAAGATAGTACATCTGCTTTAACCTGTACACTCCTCTCTCATTGGCAGCATATCTAGTTCAATAATTGACCTTTTACCTCTATCAGCTATGTGTCAGATGTTTTCGGGGTGGTAGCACATACTTGTTTCTCATATTGGCATTTCTCCACTGTGTTTTGAAAGACATCAGTCCATGTCTGTATCTGTGACTGACAGTCTGAGTACAAGCAGATTCATCGCTCAGAGCAGTAAAGATTATTCAAAAATAAGAGCATTCACTCTGCCAAAAATGTAACCAATAGAAAATATGAGTGAAACGCACCCACACCTCTACCCAAAGCCATGCTGATACTGTTGGACTTTTCCATTTATGGTCATGTCTCCTATCTCTCCCATTGGCAGGGGCTTATCCCAGTTTAACCTCTCGTGGTAGCATACACACACATAGTGTCAGGTTCCGACTGCAGAGCGAAGCATAGCCTGCAGCCATAGCTATGACTATTAATGATCAAAACCAGCCTCTGATGACTTTCATATATTTAGAAGGGCTGGATGGATGGATGGTGGTGACACATTCTGACCAGTATTGAGTTGTATCTTTTGGACTTCAGTGGGATGGCTAGTATAATTACAGTGTAGACTGGATAGCTATCAGGATTATTGATGCCCCCAGTGAGTTTTGAGTGAAGTTATTTTAAGACTAAACTGTAAGTTTTGTATTAATGACAGAATCTGACATATCAGAATCAGAAACTGACTCTGAGTTCACATATTTTACAGCGAAAATATGCATTTTGATTGTAGTTACTACAAACTTACTTACAAACTTTTTCTTCAGTTTACATTTCAGTGCACCTGCTTAAATTACATGCTGATTTTCAAATGGAAAATGAGTGTGTCATCTATAAAGAAAATTTGAATGAACAAATTTTAATTCAAAATTGCAGTTTATTTGCTGAAATTCACGTGGCCATATATGCACCAATATGTTATAAACAGGGGGCACCACAGAGCATTGGTTAGTGCTGTCACCTCAAGGCGAGAAAGTCCTGGGGTCGATCCGTGGACCAGGTGTCTTTCTGTGTGGAGTGTACAAGCTCTTTTTCTTGTTTTTGTTGGTTTCCTCCAGGTCCTGTCCAGGGTCACCATGACCCAAAATGAATAAGTAGTTTGGAAAATGGAACATGAATGAATGTTATAAATAGAAATTGTGCAGCAAAATGTGTAGAAAGTTAAGTTGTTTTTTTTAATTATTTTTTTTATGATAAGAATGGTAGTCAATCTATCTTTTTCCTACCATTCATTCTTTTCATCTCCACCAAAAGCTAAAAATAAACTTCTATGTTCTATGGCGGCTTGGCAGTGAAGAACACACACATCCTGTGAGTCATCAAAGCTAAGGAGTCTAGGGCAGGGGTATTTCAGTCTGCTGCCCAGCACAGTCTGGTAACCCCCTTACTCAAGCACACCAACTACACCTGGCTATTTACAGATAATTAGTAATGTGTTTAAGACGGGAAGTGAAAGTGACTATTTGTCATTGTGAACAGACCCCATCACACTAAGTGCTCCGCAATGAAATTTGGCCTTAAAGCCATCCACATGTGGAGCAGCAGGCAGCTGTTAAAACCCAAGCAACAGTGTAGAAAGATGGTACCTTGCTCAAGGTACCTCAGTGGTGCCTGGGCCGGGACTTAAACCTGCAAACTTCTGATCACAAGAGCAAGGCCACTAGGCCATCACTGCCACTAAACTGCTAAACTGACACTAACCCTACAACTGATACACATTGTAAAAATCTCTGTGACTAAAGCGAGAACCACATCATGACTTGACTTGACATCTTTACGTTGCTTGTCTTGCAGTTGATTGTTCGTTTGAAGAAGGAGCTCCAGTGCTTGAAGGAGGAGCTGGCCTTGGTGACTGGGGAGCAAAGGGATGATGAGCTAACTCCAGAGGAGATCCAGAGGTACGTATGTAGTCATAACCTCACCTCACACAATTAGCCAGATGTGCATTTCCTCTTAAAGACTTAAACCTTTGTGTACACTTCAAGTCAATGTGATGCTATTGACATTTGACACGCTGGGTCACTGTGGAGAAAACGACGGTGTACTGTTTTCTCCCTTGGGCCAGAAGAATGCAGATTAAAATAGTCTGAAATGTGAGATAATGGAGGAAAAATGTTTTATTCTGGACATTTCCTTTAAGTTCACATTTTCAGGTCTTTCCTCTCTACATATACATGACTCGCTCTCCTCAATCAAAACACTATACATGCAGATTGTGTGGAACAGCTGATGTGTCATTACTCTGAAAGTACTTAACTCTCTGACACTGGCTGCACTGTAGCCTATTTTTAAAGTGTGGGGTTAAATCAGAATAGCAACAGTGATATGCCACAGGACAGATTCACGAGTCTTTTCAGCAGTTCAGCAGGTTCTTGTGGGCAACCGCCTGTGTGTGTCGAGCCCAAGACCATGTGTGTAATGGCCTGAGCAGCAGCGTGCTTGGATGCAACCAGATCACTGGGGACTGGAGCAGTGCTGAGCTGGCCTACCTCACCTTCCTGCTTGTTTATTGCTAAGAGCTAATGGGGGATGAAGATAAAGGAGCTTGGAGAGGCCCATATTATTGCTTGTCAACCTCAGATCAGGATAATAATACTGTATTTATGCATCTGTAATGAGGCCTCTGTCAGATACTTCCAACACACTGGGACTGTGATAAGTGGGTATTAGACAGGTTGAACATTTCTATTATTAAGCCATGTGCATTTTGTCCATTTCCGACACTTTTTTGATTGTTTTATTAGTGGTAGTATATATTTTAATATTTTGTTACATATAGATATGGAGCAGCTTGAAAGGATGCAGTAGAAGGCCCTGAAAGTTAGTCTGGTTTCACCAGTTCCATAACTAGCTTTAACACCTGCAAGAGCCTTTCCTTTCTCTTCTTTTTAGTTTATGGATTTTTTAAAGTAACAAAGATTAGAAAACAAAACAGAAGTTCTTGGCTAAATATGACTTCTCTGTTCTGAATGAGCTTGGTTAGAGTACATTATTTATTTATTTTTATTTTATATAATTTTTGAAAAGCTGTCAAAAATCTTTCTGTCCAAGCTGCTTATGAAAGGTTGCATTTATTCATCTTCAAGTACATAATAGAATGTTATTTATTTATTTATATTAAAATATTAGGACAATCTGGAGAATTTTAAAGTTTAAGTGGTTTAACTGGATTTTTATCTATTGTCGTGTTTAATGAATTCTGTATAGAGTGAACCTTTCTAAAGAAAATTTCTAATTCAATTTGTTAAATAAACTTTTCTTGGTATGAAGATCAGCTTTTCCAATCTATTGCTAGAAGTACTTAATAAAAACAGCAAGGTTTGATGGCTGATGGGTGGGGAGTTTGCATTATTCCCCAAGTTGGCAAGCAAGACCTAAACAATGTTGTATTTAATGTGACCGTTCATTAAAATGGGTAAAGAAAATCGTATTTTATTTAGAATCATGTTTTTCTTTGCAATGGAATATTGAAAATAAAACAATAATGAATATAATAATAATAATTTATGCAGAATTTGTTACTTTTCCTATGAAAGATGATGTGCCCTTTTTTAAGGACATTTTTGCATTTTAGCGCTCCAGTCAAATAAAGTGTTAAAACCTGTGGACGTTGCTTGGGTTGGCTGGGGCCCTGTCCTCTTGATTCCCCATTACATTCTTCCCACTACTTGGACTGGTAGGAGTGCTGGCACTGATGAGGGAACATGTGGGCCTCTGAAATGCTTGCTTCACCTCTTTTCTTGCCTTCTGATGTCTTTACCTGTGGCTGTATCCCTGTTTTATTGTTTCCTCTCTCTCTCTTACTGCTGATGATGGCTCCCATCTTCCCCATCCCAGCAATCTCCTCCAAAACTCTCCTGCTGATCCTGCCTCCCATTCAGCAGCGTGTGTCAGCAATGGACACATTTGTCGATGTCTAAAATGTACATGCTCTTGTTCATTAGATGACTGTCCACCAGCCAAACAAACAGGAGGGCTGGCAAAGGGTTGTCCAGCCTCAACATCCTCATACCCATCATAGCTTATCTCTGCATAATGTCTGAATATTTCGAAAACTCAATAAACACTTTTAGAGAAAGCGAGATGACCTAGAACTTAGGCCGTATTCCCTGAAAGGCTCCTCCTGAAGATGAATTGGATTCGTATTCCAGCCCAGCAACCTTGATGACTTCCAGAGATTCTGAAATCCAAGCACAGCCTTTGTTTAAAGTCTTCGTTCATGTAAACTTTGTTCACGTTGACACAAAGGATACTGTAGTGGAAAACTGGATCGCACTCCGCTCGCTCGTGCTTGTGTGTTTGGAACTGCCGCTGGCCTCTCACCCATCTTCGATTCCACCGGCTCTGTCCAGGCCACAGACAGCTCATGTTTGGAGGGTCCTCTTGTGATAGTTTATCAACCGGTCAGCTCAGTAGAACCCTCAAACACGCTAAAGTAAATAGTTTCGCTTTTACTCAACTCCAAATTTAAACATTTTATAGCATCGGACTTCAAACATGACTCTTGGCTGATGAAGTGCATGCCTAGGATGGTAGAAGGCAAGTCTTTTGTTCTATGCGTCTCATTCACAGGGGTTCAACCTTCGGGTAGAATGCGCATGGGTCCGATACTGGGAGCCAGCAAACCAATCGCCAAAACAATGCTTCTTCAGTCAAAATAGCAATTAATGTACTGAATCTCAGTGTTTGGGTGAATGTTTGTATGTGTGTCCATACCATAGGCTGGAGGAGCAGGTGAAGGTGTTTCTGGATGACCCTGACCCTGATGCAACTCTTGTCCTCGGGCCAGACATGAGAAAAATTCATCGCTGCTTTTCTTTGCTGAAGGTACATCAACAACTCTTTTAAAGTCCTACTTGTCTTCCATTCCTCTGCCTTTATTTCTCATCTCCCCCTCTTGTTTTCCGTCATTGCTTTGCTCCACTCAGTAACATTGAAGTGGAGTGAAAGTAAAGGTGACAATCTTTCATTGTGAACACACCCAATCACATACAAACAAATGTGATCTTCATTGAACCCATCCACACATGGAGCAGCAGACTATCAACAGCATCCAGGGAGCAATGTAGTGGGATGGTACCTTGGCTAAGGGTATCACAGTTTAAGAGGCTTAAACTTGGAACTTTTCGATATCCAAGTCAGGGCAAGCACTATGTCGTTACTGCCCCATATTTGAACTGCACCACTAAAGACCAGGACAACAACAACGTAAAATTTATATAGAGCCTTTTCACATACCCAAAAATGCAGAATATGTGGAGGGAGAGACATATTAGTTAAAGAGGACAGTTTTGTGGTCAGTTTTGAATTAACAGTCAGAGGAGCAGTCATTTAGAGACCAGGAACAACTGAAGGACTAGCCTCTCCACTAAATTGCTGGTGGAAGATCTTAGAGACTCAGGAGGAGAGCTGAGCACGTTCTCCAAGAGAAAGAAAATAGTGTCACTCAAAAGCGTAATTCAAGCTTTATGCACATTCAGATGTGTGGCATATTAACCCTGTAAAGCACTGTTGCAGAATTACAACATCACTTTTAACAATTCTAAAAAAAGGCCAGCAAATGTTTTTTTTTCTCAAAACCACATTTACATATTTAATGGGTCCTATTGTTTGTACTCATGATGCTATTGGATGGAAAAAGTGTTTATAGGTCTGGTCATCTTGCCGTGAACTTACTCTACTTGCAAACTTCGCATTGAGCTGATCTCCTGTTTTTGCACGCCTGGATTTGTCAAGAATTAAGTAAGTAAAATCTCTAAAATATTTTTTGTGTGTTTATTACAATGTCTAGAACATATACATATTTAGTTATTTTAGAAAACATTGATCAAATTTGATTTAGAGCTTATTATGTCTATGTTGTAATTCTACAACGTTGGGTCAAAGTGGTAGCCTGTTGCATTGTTTAGGGACAGGTGTGAATGGTCTTGAATGTGAACCTGTTAGTGCTCTGGGGGGGATGCATGTGTCTCTTTTTGTATGAAAAGTACACCATAATAGGCCAATTAGACAGCATTGTTTGAATGTAGTGGAATTTTGATCAGCATTTGCATTGAAATGGTTATAC
>JBBIGC010000001.1:45623728-45636166 GCA_037576955.1 Lepidarchus adonis
CTAGTGTGTGACTGTTGATTTGAGCTGTTTTGTAACTCGGAATCCTGTGAGTGGTGGAGGCCGATGTAGTGGTGCAAATTAATGGTGAAATTAATTTTGTAAGCGATTATAATTGTCATTGTAGAACCTTTAAATAGGAGAGAGTACAATGACTGTAATAATCTAATTGGATCTTATTGAAATACTGAGGATCAGGTACATTTAAATCAGTAAGTAAAGAATACACATCGATATGTGTTCTGCTGGCAGTAAGGTAAATGTTTGCACACCCACTGAAACTCTAATTAACCCTGCAATTGGCTCTAGTCTGAGTTTGTCCAACCGCACTGCGTCCCCTCCACAGGCTAAATTAGACGTGTCTGCTTTCACTACTGACCAAGCACAAGTTGTATTCTGTCCAGGCAGTTTCCATTTTTAGCAAAAAAGCTAAATGCAGGTTGTCTAAGTTGAGATTATCTAAGTTTATATATCCTCTGTCACAGCCAAGCCTTGTTATTATCTCAATGTGTTTTTACAGTTCTTGTGCTTTCTCTTAAGGAAATTCTTAAAGATTAGGTCGTGGAACATGTATGCAGACATGGTGGATTTGGCACGTTCACTGTAACCATATCCACTATATGTTCCAGTTCTGTTCCCTTGGGTGTGTTTTCTTTATGCTTGCTTGAGCTTGCCTATAGCACAAACATGACTGTATGTAGTGGTAATAGTTTGTGGCAATCGAGGGGTTCCCATATTTGTCAAAACCTGAGTAGAGAATTTATTTTTTTTTGTCTATCCATCATTATGAATGGCTGAAGTCCTGTATGAGAACTGGGCATTTGCCTAAAGCAAATGCTCTTTTAGGGCACTGGATGCCAGAGGAAGGTGTCAGTCATTGGTTAACCTGCCCCTAACCCTGCCCTGTTCCCTTGCCCCAAAAGACCAATTGACCAATGTATTGTGAGTAGGCTTGTCTGATAAGTGTAGCTTTCTGCATGGAAAACTTGAGATAAACAGTTAGACACCTATTGAGAAACGTAAGGAGTGATATTTTAGCTATTTCATAAACTAAATCTTTGTATTTAATGTAATGGTTCTGATACAAATAATAAATAATATGAATGACCAGAATTTGTATTTTAGTACTAATTATTACCATTTTCCTTCATATTAATATTCTTCTTCCTTAATTAATTATTTATTTTTTACCAATATTATTTATTTACTTATTACTGTTTTTTAGTAGTCATTTAGTTCATTAATGACTACCTTTAATAAAACCTTAAAAATTTAAATTGAAAATTACTTTGGTGACCTGACCTTTCCTTGAAGAACATCGAGACACAACACCTGACACCAGAAACCACCTGGATACTGTAGTAACTGTCTGGTAATTTCTTTGGGCTGTTACATGTTTATTATATACCCACCATTTGCAAATCTAGCAGGACTGATGCTGGGAAAAGCAACATAATGGCTCTGTCCCGAACTGCATACTAACTGAAAATAGTACATAGCTATTAGAAGATCAATCAATAATGCACTGTAAAGTGTAGATGTTTGTGGTTTGGGATGAAGCTTGTGTTTTACATTCCCAGAGCAGCGCAATGTTACTCAACATTGAATATCTTTAAACCTGCCACACGCAAACTTGCTCAAGTTAAAAAAACTTTAACTCAAGAAGACCACTGTTTGTTTCTGGTTTTGACTCAAGTAATTCCATCATTGACTTTTCATGCATTCATTCTCAAAACTTCATGTTGAAATTTCAACATGAATCATGAATAGTGGGCATACAGTGGTGCTTGAAAGTTTGTGAATTCTTTACAGTGTGCTATATTTTTGAAAAAAATGTAACAAAAAAACCCTTTCTGATCTTTGCTTAGTCCTTATATATATATATTATAAATACAGTAAGTCGACTGTATTTATCTAATCTCATATATACAGTCATGTGAAAAAATTAGAACACCCTATGAAAGCCTCTGTTTTTATAACATTCTTGGACATATGGATATTTAATCTCAATTTCAACAATACTGGGAGATTCAAGTAATACAACCTAACAATTAAAATGGAAGAAAAGACATTTCAAAATCTTGTGTAAAATGTCATTCTACAAAAATGGGATTTCTGGTGAGGAATAAATTAGGACTCCCCCACCTTCATTACCAATTAAAATGGCTCAAATAACACACAGGTATAGCACATCCGGTGCGCATGATTAAAACCTTGTTACTCAGCATTTTTTAGTTCTATGTGCTCCTGACTGTTAAGGTGAGAACGAGAACCATAGTAAGATCTGTCTGAGGCCTTCAGAAAGAAGATTGTAGCAGCTTATATGTCTGGTAAGGGATTTAAAAAGATAAATAAAAAAGATAAAAGAAACTGAATCCTTGCAAATGATCCTTTTCACTTTCTGCAACTTAAACTTATGTAATATTGGATAATTTTCTTCATTAAGTAAATGGCAAAGTATAATAGTATAATCAAGCAGTTTCGAACCACTATCAATTGCTCATAAAGTGCACATTTCTTGCTGAATATTCTTCTTCTGCTGCTTAAAAAGCAAAACATAAAACTGTGTAACTACAAAAGCAGGAGGCTAGCAGGTGTTCTGTTTTTTTGCAGGTGAAGGTATGGGAGAAGCCTTGTTCTACAAATAGGACTTACAACACGAGCCCTCTCCCATTATCAGACGAGCAGGACGCCCAAGCCCACACAGAGCTAGTGAAACTAAAGGACATGCTGACTCAGCGCGACAATGAGATCAGTATCCTCTGTCCGTCATATTTACATTACACAGCTGCAGTATGTTCCATGAACCAACAATGCAACAAATGCATTTCTTCCTAACCAATATCGTTCGAGAGACAGCTGGCATGCCAATTCTTTGGCCAGTTATTAGTAGAGGTTCACTAATTAGATTCCAGCATGGTCTAGTAGATATTTTAAGAGAGGTCATCATAAAAACTTGCCTACTTCAGCTACTGTAGACTTGCCAAACCATACTCCTTGTTGTAGGACCTCAAAAATATCATGGGATGTCTGTGTTTTATGTAAGAATAAAATATAATATAAAATATAACAAGATTTATGTGAAATAATCCAGTTACATAAGTTAACTGTCCAAAGGCCTTGTACCTAGTCCACCGTAATTATGCTTTTTAAGGTTAAGGTTTCACATTTTGGGGCACATTAGCATTTGATACACGTCATGTTGTGTCATCTCACTATATCCAACCTAATCCCTTCACTATAATTCAGAGATTTGGGATTACCAGGTCGCCATTTCAGATTAGTCTGTTTTGGATGCAGAGAGGTAATCTGAGATCACCATCTGCTTCTATAGAATAACCTCATACAGACAAGTTAGCAGTCGCACACATCCTCATCAGTTTGAGAAGATGGAGAAGCCCACCAGTTGTTGCCCCAGAGATCCGAAGGTTGCCGGTTCAAGTCCCAGCCCGGGCACCACTGCGGTACCCTTGAGCAAGGTACCATCCCCACTTCACTGTTGATAGCTGCCCGCTGCTCCATGTGTGCACGTGTGATGGGTTAAATGCAGAGGACAAATTTCATTGTGGTGCAGTGGTGTTTTTACAATGACAGAAAATCACTTTAATGGAAGCGCAGAGCAACTGCTACTTCAGCTTCAGAGCTTTATTTCTGTTCCCCATTGGCGTTAGCATCAAGCTACCAACATAGTCGAACGAACACTACACAGTGCTCAAACCATACAATGTAATACATTCTCTCAGCACATGCAGATTTTCTCTGTATTGCATGAATGTATCCTCATGTACAACTCACTTGTCGTCACTATGAAATAAGTGCAGTAAAGAGACACACGACAATTTAATCCATGCTCTGTTCCAATGCTCTAAAATTCAAACTCTTTTTTTGCATTTCTCTGTTGCAGTTTGAAAGTTTAGAGCATTACAAACGCTCTGGAATTTATTCTTCTGCTCTCATTCAAATCTCCTGCACTCTGTTGAGCAGCGTCTCCCAGTGGAGAGAAGAGGTAGCGAGGCCGGTGAGTCAACTTGGCGACGAATGTGTAGTCAGTTAAATATGTATATCGCCATTGACGTGTCGATTTATCATATCGCATGAGCAAGGACAGCGATATATCACAATATCAATATTGTGGCCCACCCCTAGAATGAAGTATTACGTATTTTATCATGCAGAATTTTTTGAAGAATTCTCCTTTAAATATTGGACTGTTTCACGTACTGAGCACTCCAGGGTTTCCTAGCCACATGATAAAGACCACTGTACTCTTTTATGGGTTGGAGCCACACCGCAGCCTCAAGCAGTTTACAGTAATCTAAAAAAGTAAAAAGTTAATGTAACCTCTTATGAAACACATCATGAAGCCTTTGGCAGTTTTCATATTCCTGGAAAACAAATGGAACTCTAAACAGCTCTGTTCCATTAGAAATGCTGAGGACCTGCAATATTAGCTTGTGTGTCACTGGTGTAAGGGAAAGATTCATTGGTCTCCATGAAGAATCCAAACGTATTGGCAGGGCTTACATTCTCAGATCAGAATACCCTCTACCCTTGAGGAGGGATATACTGTACTGGACTCTCAAAGGCAACTGACCCACCTGCGCTTCAGCAGCCCAATGCAAGAGAGATGAATTTATTGTCTTTGCCTTGTGGGTTTAACTGAGAAAGTCTTTTTTCCATTGAAAGGAGCTGTAGAGACAAAGTTCTTGAGAAGCTTTCATAGTCACAGCAAACTGTTAGAGGGGTCAAAAAAGGCACAAGAACCAGTACCAATAAACTATCCTTGCTGTTGCTGTCCAGTTTTTCCTCAGTTGGTGTTTTGTTTCTCATGATGTGCATCAAAACCCTTGACACACAGCTGGTGTTTTTATCTGTCTTTGCCATATAGTTTCCCTCCTTTATGTTCTTTCCTGGGTTTCTCAGAGACTGTAAGCATCTGTCAGGGCCTGATTCCATCACAAAGGCAGAGGGTGTGAGAGTCTTCATTGACAGTTGGTCATAACATTTAATGCTGATTAATAGCTACATACTGACAGCAATAAATGTTTATAATATTGAATGGGTACAGCTCAACGTTTAAGAATCACACAGTATTTCACAGTAGCATTGCACTTCTCTACAATATGAACAAAGTATAACAAGATTTAGGTTCAAAGCATTACTTGAATGTACAGAATGACTTGGGCTAGAGGTAAATCAGCCCCATTATAACTTATGAGGACTTAAAAATAAATGTCTAAACCTTTGCTTATGGCAAAAAAACTTAAGTGGATGCTAAATATTATTTGAAGTGATTTTCTGTCATTGTGAAACACACTGTGCACCACAATGAAATTTGTGCTCTGCATTTAACCCATCACATGTGCACACGTGGAGCAGCGGGCAGCTATCAACAGCGCCCGGGGAGCAGTGAAGTGGGGACGGTACCTTGCTCAAGGGTTCCTTAGTGGTGCCCGGGCTGGGACTTGAACCTGCAACCTTCTGATCTCAGGGGCAAAGTCCTAACCACTAGGCCGTGTTGTTGTTGTCGCTGTCGTTGTTGCTGTTGCTGAAAGGGCTTAAAATATGTTAAATATTAAGTAAATAACAGAGACAAGATATTGTTTCAAGATATTGGATTATTATTACTTAATGTTATTTATTAAGTACATTACCACTGACCAACCAAAAGAAACCTTATCCTAGATGCATTCTCCAACATCTACCAACAGCAAGTGTCAATCTCCAAATTAATAGTACATGTATTTGATATGAAAATGTCCATTTGTAACAGGGTCCGTGTAACTCTTTTGTAGCTCCACAGAATTCCAGAACTGCATAGATGTTACTTTCAATTTTGAAACCTTTGTTAATCCAGTGCAATCAAATGATAAGAAAAACGTTCATTCTCTCTTGCTCAGGGTTCTGTGGTCTATATGTATATTTTTAAAAATATATTTTCATTGCCAAAACAACATTCAGACATGGAGTTATGTGTTTGGCTCAAAGCTTCACCTTTAGAGAAACTAACGTATGTCTTAGTGTCTTACATGGTAAAATAATAAAATCATGCAACCATAAAACAAGCAGTTTGTATAAGAAGTATGAATAAATATCTCCTTTTATGGTTTAAAGATGGGATGATTTTAGTTGCAGTTCTGCTGTTTATCTATATCTCATTGTTGCAAAATCTGTTCCCAATAATGTTCCATTCTTAACCCAAGCTTATCAGGTATACTAGTGAGCATGCTGAAGAAGGAGAAGAAGAAGGTTCAAGGAGTCAATGCCCAGTTAGCAAGGTTCTCCAGTGGAGAAATTACATTACATAGCTCATCACCCAGCCCTCTCGATCACAAGAGGTTAATGGATGAGGCTTCAGGAAACTCTGCAGTTCCTCAGCATCTAATGGACAGACCAAGAGGTGAGGAACCACTCAATCACACACATCATTACATGCTCTAAATGTAGTTGACTGGTATACCCTCTGAATGTTGTTATGCTTAATCAGACGTGTTCAGGAGGATTTTATGGCAGTCTAATTATTTGACCTAACTGACATTGTGGATATTATTTTGGGGTTATTATTTTAGAGTTATTAGTTTGTGGTTTAAGAGTCTTTCATCTTCTAAATGCTCCTTCTCTAGCTTGGCCCACCCATTTTAAACTGAAAATAATTGTAATGACTTTTTAACAGGACTATATCATATCCCCTCTGAAATTTTTTCTCCATCATTGTTTTCCTGTACAGTCAAACACTGTTACCTCGCCCCCCTTTATCTCGCCAAATCTGCCCTTTGCCATGAAAGGCTGCTGGGCAGATTTCCTTCCGTGTTATTTACATCGATAAGCTGCCAACCTCGCCTCTTGTCGTCGCCACAATGAGTGTCAGGTGTATGCATTTCTTCCTCTATAGCTCGCCAAACTTGGGTCCATGTTAGAGCTGTAGTCTAGATTGCGCTAATTTTATTGGTCAGCTGCTGTTGCTTTTGCTGCTGTTGGTGGGTGGGCGACACTAATGTAAAATTGACCAATCACTGTTGCAGCCTTGGTCTGATTGGTGTTGCACCAATCAACACAGTAAACACTGCTGTTTAACTGACAGCTGGATGTTTGCTCCTGTCCATGTGCTGACTCTGCTAGTATGACCAGCTTTGAGTTTGTGTACAAGTTTGTGAATTTGACCAATTTGTCGTGACATTCTCTACTGTTGGGGGAAGGGACCTCCCCTTGCCCCAAAAACATAGCTTGCCAGTTAAAATGCATTGTCCTCGGCTCCAACCAGACACCCCTTCAGATGTTAAGAGCAGCTTGTCCAAACTCACACTGAGGAGAACACACTCTGAGCCAGGATTTATAACCTCCTGAAAAAAGCACACGTGACTTTTGATTGGCAGCTAACAGTAGCATGAGCTAGAGGCTAAAGCTAAGATAGCCAAAGCAGCAGCTTTGATTGACATTAGCAAGCTAAGTGCACAAGCTAACATGGACAAGGGACTTTTTAGTCTAAACAATCTATTTGTTCACATTTCAAGGACAAAGGCAAGCATTTGTTGGAGTGATATTATGAAAGGATGTACAGCCCAAATATGGAAATGTTTTTTGGGAGATTACTTCATTGACAGGTGACTTACGCATGCATGACGTGCCATCATTAGTCAGAACATTTTTGGAGGTTTTTCTCTTAAAAGCTCAGATCAGTTGGGTGAACCTTGGTGAGTCGTGAAAGGTAATGACACTCGGTCATGTTCAAGAGACACTCACCCAACTTACAGGCTCTTTGGAGAAAACTTCAATCCAACATGGTGGTTCACTCGTTTAATGTAACATCTGAGAAATAGTATGTAAAGATTGTTCTGTTTTTAATATCAAATGCTCTTCTGACTTATTCTTTGTGTGAAAAATGTCAAGACTACACGCAACTTAAAAGTCCTTCCCACTAAGAGGAAAATGGTTTTTATTAACCCTTTCCTTCAGCCTGAGGAGGTCGGCCTTCTGTGAAATAATACATATGGATTGGAATGCTTAAGAGTACAAACTGTGAAAGGTTATATGATTAGAAAGATATAATCCTATAATAACCCTAACACTACTAACTTTCGTTTGCTAGATCACAAAATGTGACCATTACTGATGCTGTTTTTTTGTGAAAAAGCCTAACAGTTTGGAGCTGAACTAGGATTTAACGATTTTCAGTAATCACATGGTTGGCTATGTCGTTTTAAGGGCAGGCACAGCATAGTGATTCCAGTTATTTGCGGTGCAAGTGCGGGGTCTTACTTACTTACTTTTTAATCCATTACGATAGCTCGCCAACCCTGCCTCTCACCTGGACAAATAGGGGCAAGCTAACAAGGTTTAACTGTATTTGTTGACCTCTCTGTGTTAAACTCGCTGATTTTGTTCCAGTCTTTAAGATGATATGTAAATTATGTCTGTTCTGACTGGCTGGCTAGGGTTTGGCTAATGTGGGTTCAGGTGAGTACAGATCCTCCACAGGATTTTGTTCCTACAAAAGCCACGCAGTTGGAACAAAATCCTGGCCCATGCTTGCCTCAATCAAAAATCTGTTCATTGTGTGAAATGCATCTGGTGTGGTGGACATCTGAAAAATAACCTATTCCTTTGGGTTCAACATAGATCATCCATCCATTTATCCATCAATCAATCCATCCATCCATCCATTCTCCATTCATCCATCCAATGCTTTTTTATTTATTTATTTTCGCGATTAGCATGTCAGTGGCCAGGATTCTTGTTCATAGTATTATAACGCAAATAGAAAGAGCAAAAGAAAGAAAGCAAATGCTCAGAAACTACTTGGGATTGAAATGTTGCTTTTGTTGTTACTGGGTTGTGAGTAGATATGAAAATCACAAGTTTCTGATTATTTATTGTAATAAATTATTATAATAATTATTATGTTACAATTTTGCATTGATGCGATTTGGTTCTATCTGCTAAGATTTCATCAACTCAAACAGATTATTATCTGATCATTTTAATGTTAAAGGTCAAAATACAGCGATGGAGTCATCAACAAAAAATAAAAAATCTCACCCACAGTGAAATTATTGGTTTTCATGTTTCAGCGTGATACATGAGACCATGCACAGCGGATGCATCAATGCAGATCCCTAGATGCAGTGATGGAGAGCGTGAGGATAGTTTAAACACACTGGACACAAATGACCCAACTCTGGCCCATGCGTTACCTTTATCAAAAAGAATTTCAGGCTTAAACTTGCACAAACTGCTCAGTTCCCTTGGAAGACTGCATTTAGATAAATTTCCTTTGGGATCCTTCCCTCCCTCCCTTCCTCCATCCATCCTTCCCTCCCATCCCATAATATAGGATAGAATTATTTATTTATTTCTCCCTTTATTGTCCTAAACCTAAATGTCATGTCCATGGCCAGGATATATAATCCCAATTAAAGTTTAAGACCACTTGACAAATGGCAAAAAATCATATGTTGTCTGGTTGGATCCTAACAAGTTTCCAAGTAGAGCTTCAACATGCTACAAGAAGAAATGGGAGTGAGATAATAAAAAAATTTAGCATCAGTTTATTGACAACAACGTTTAAACTAAAACAGGCTGTTTCACAGCTGATCAAAAGTTTAGGACCACACCTCCAAAAAAAACATAAACCCCCCAAAACAGAAATCAAAGTTCCAAACATGAACTCAGTAATTAGTAGCTCTACTGTTATTGTTGATGCAAGCATTTCCCTGAAGTGAGTGGGAACATTTCTCCAAGTGGTGAAGACGCTGCACGAAGGGAAACTACTGTCTGGAACTGTTGTTTATTTTAGTAAACTTCCCTTCCATCCATCCCCAAAGGTTCTCAATTAGATTTAGATCAGGGAAACATGCAGGATGGTCCAAAAGAGGGATGTTCTCTGCAACATCTGGACAAAGCCAGTGGCCGTCTGACGCCCCCTTCACCCCCTGAAGCTCCATTGTTCTACTGAAGCAAAAAGGACCCAGACCATTATGGCACCCCCTCCACTGTGACACGTAGAAAACATCTCAGGTGGAATCTGCTTGTCATGACAGTAATGTTGAAAATCATCAGGACCATCAAGGTTAAATTTTTTTCTCATCAGAGAATAAAACTTTCTTCCTCCTCAGTGTCCCATGTTTGCTTCTCTCTTGCAACTTCCAAACATCCAGTTCTGTGGCCTTCAAGGTGACGAGGCCTTTTTGTTTTTGAAGCCCTTCAGTCTCAGATGCCGTCTGATGGTTATGGAGCTGCAGTCGGAACCAGTAACTGCCTTAATTTGGGTGGAGGATCATCCAGTGTCTTGATGGAGCAGCCAATTGGATCCTCTGGGTCAGTGCTGGTGAAATTTTTTGGGTTCTCTCCACCTCAGCAGCAATGGAGCTGAGAGAGACCTGCTTATGCAGTCCAACAACCCGACCACCTTCAAAAAGGAAAGTTTTTTTGCCTTTGCCATCAGAACATCATGACAGTGTGAATCTGACAGAAAATGGCAATGAATCACATTTTTGCATAGATTTGGCCTTTTAAAGGCATGTGGTTCTTAGATTTTGATCAGCTGTAAAACAGCCTGTTTCCGTTTAAGCGTTGTTGTCAATAAATTGGTCAAAAACTCCCATTTTTTCTTTTAGCATGTTAAAGCTCTACTTAATACCTTGTTAAGATCCAACCATGCAACATATGATTTTTTGCCATTTGTCAAGTGGTCTTAAATTTTTGGTCGGGACTGTAGTATTATAATTACGCAAACAGAATGAGAGAAAGAAAGAAAAGAAAATGGGAACTACTGAATGGGACTGAAGTGTTTCTGTTCTCCCTGGGTTGTAAGTGCACTGATAGAGAGCACGCCTATATCATGTGGACCTTTGCTGACCCCAGAGTTCGTATGTGGGTGCATGGCTATGTGAACATTTTAGGATTTCCCCCAAAGCTCAGGCTGTTGTGAGAAGCAACAGGGTCTTGCGTTTTCACTGAGAAACCTGACCCATTGCTTTCACCATGCGGAGCGTTTCCTGTAAGCCTGACTAGAGCCTGGGGTAAGAACGTGAAGACCCTATTGCCCTTTAGAAGTGCAGGGAGAAATCCAGAGCTCCACGTCATGAACCACAATGTGTTTGGCTCTCCTTCCAGCATGGTTTTGTATGGGCTTAAAGATGATGATAAACCTGAGCACAGATAATTACCATGATCCTGGCTTCAGCAGAGGCCAGCATCATCAACTGAGCTTCAGCCTTGTCTGCTCCACCACAGATCCTAGATCAGCCTCCCCTTCTGCTGGACATTTTTGGGTAATGATGTCCCCGCTCTGTAATAGGACCAGCGAGGGTAATTCAGAGCAGGGTTCAGAAAGAGGAGACCATTAAAAAACAAACACATGTTTGGATGGTGTCCAACTCTTGTTAGGAGAGAATCAATCACTCATCAAGCTGAGATGCACGGCGGCTAATGGACAGTCCTGGAGAGCGGTGTTTATAAAACGCTGAATAAATGATGTGAGCGGTGTATGTGTGTGTGTCCCGCAGGCTGCTGCTGTGTGCTCCGCAGTTGTCTCAGATTTCTCGTAGGAAAGCTGTAATGGACCATCGTGCCATCACTGCTCTGTGCTTGCAGGGGGAATTTACGAGCTGCTTTTGCTCATTTACGTTCAGTTGATCCATCACATCCTAGCAACTCTACCAGGCCTGGAGCTCTGTCTCAGGTCTGCAGATCGTCTGTTGTCCAAAGCCACTAATACAGAGGTTAACTGAGCCGGGAAGGTGTCGCCTATTTGCTAAAATATATATTTTTTTTTTCTTTTCACTCTTTCGGCTTCTGGTGCTCAGCCTTATGGCACACCATGAATCAGGATAGGGTTGCAGTGTAAATGTTTTTGACAAAAGCCTGGTTTTGAATTTGGATTAGGTGAATTATTATTTAACGTCCAGGACATATTTCTTCATAGTTTTCGCCAAAACTTGCAGTTAAAAATTGCAGGGTGGCAAATGTGGCCAACTATAAAGATCAGGAAGAGACCTACGATGCTTGAGGGCCTCAATTGAACTGAATGAAATATGGAGTGAACATATTGTTTCAATGTTGTCTATGAAACTGGAAGTCTGGTGTTTGTTTAGCGCCTCAGAAGTGCTGGACTTCGAGACAAAGCCAGAGGAATGTGAAATGTTGCAAACATTGCAGAATTGTGTTGACTTGGGAACATTCAGTAACATATGGGGCTGTTGTTTGGGAGGCGAATCACAGGCGATTAGTTCTGTCCTCAGATGATGCTTCAGTCTTTTCCTCACACGTGATGTGTGTTTACATGCTGCAGCCTTCTACACAACTGGGCTGATTACACGGAAAAAAACTACTACTACTACTACTATTACTGCTACTGCTGCTGCTGCTACTACTACTACTACTGCTACTACCACTACTACTACTATTACTGCTACTGCTGCTGCTGCTGCTACCACTACTACT
>JBBIGC010000001.1:45636266-45661287 GCA_037576955.1 Lepidarchus adonis
CCGATCTCTACTGCTGCTGCTACTACTACTACTACTACTACTGCTACTACCACTACTAATACTATTACTGCTGCTACTACTACTACTACTACTACTACTGCTACTACCACTACTACTACTATTACTGCTGCTGCTGCTACCACTACTACTACTATTACTGCTACTGCTGCTGCTACTACTACTACTACTACTACTGCTACTACCACTACTACTACTATTACTGCTACTGCTGCTGCTGCTGCTGCTACCACTACTACTACTATTACTGCTACTGCTGCTGCTGCTACCACTACTACTACTATCACTGCTACTGCTACTACCACTACTACTACTATTACTGCTACTGCTGCTTCTACTACTACTACTGCTACTACCACTACTACTACTACTATTACTGCTACTGCTGCTGCTGCTGCTACCACTACTACTACTATTACTGCTACTGCTGCTGCTGCTACCACTACTACTATTACTGCTACTGCTACTACTACTACTACTACTACTACCACCACCACTACTACTGCCACTACTACTATTACTGCTACTGCTGCTACTACCATTACTACTACTACTGCTGCTACTGCTACTACTACTACTACTACTACTACTACCACTACTACTACTATTACTGCTACTGCTGCTGCTACTACTACCACTACTACTACTATTACTGCTACTACTACTACTACTACTATTACTGCTACTGCTGCTGCTACTACGACTACAGCTACTACTGCTGCTGCTTCTACTACTACTACTACTACTGCTACTGCTAATACTACTACTGCTACTGCTACTAGTGCTACTGCTACTACAACTACTACTGCTACTACTACTGCTGCTGCTACTACTACTACTGCTACTGTTGCTACTACTAATAGTGATTAGTGATTCGTGATTTGTGATTTCCGATCACAACAAAATTTGTCCTCTGCATTTTACCCATTACACGTGCACACGTGGAGCAAAGGGCAGCTATCAACAGCGCCCGGGGAGCAGTGAAGTGGGGACGGTACCTTGCTCAAGGGTTTACTACTCCTACTAATACAGTGCTTCCCTAAATAAAATAAATTACATTTAGTTAATCTGCAGAAATAAACAAAAAAAGACATAATTATTATTATTATTTATGTATAACTTGTTTATTTTGTCAATTCAGTGCATTTTGGTTTAAAGTATTATACAGATTCTGTACTTTTCCATGGCTGCAGTAACCTTGGCCATACAGTCCTCAATGCCAAATTGGAGGTTTTAGCCCTGAAGTGATTATCTCTTTGCGCTTAGAGAAGCAACCTCTCCAGCTTCTGATGGACTGTGTGTTGATCATTGTCATGTCTGAGCACTTTTTCTCAGCACTGGTCATTATTATTGCTCTGTTTTTGGTCCAGCACATTTTAAAGTGCAGTGGTGTGAACGTTACTCAAATGACATTTTCTGGAAAGAAGTTGAGAAATCCTACATAACCTTGTAAATGCATATGAATGAGCTAATGTGGTTCAGGCAGATTGGAGGGTTACATTTTGGACCAATCAAACGATTAACTAGTAACTGCCCTGAGACTTGATTATGATAACACATCAGATGGCACTTCTTTACACTGTTCAGCCATAACATTAAGACCACCTGCCTAATAGTGAGCAGATCCCTCATGCTGCTAAACCAGATCTGACTGTGTGTTGGATCCCTTTCCACCAAAGCAACATTAACATTTTGTACAACAGGAGCTTCTTTGGGATGGGACCAGACGGGTTTGCCCATTCTCCCCATATGCATCAGTGGCCATGACCAAGGAATGCTCTACAAGATCTGCAGTTTTGGCGATGTTCTAGACATCACAATAAGGCCTTTTCTCAAAGTGGCTCAGATGCTTACACTCTTGCTTCAAGAACATCAGCTTCATGAACTGACTGCTCACTTGCTGCCTAATATTTCCCCCTGACAGATGTCACTAATAACAGGTTAGTCAATGTTCTTTGCCAGTCAGCAGTGTTAATGTTATGTCTTATCGGTGGATATGTCTCAGTATGAGCTGGCATGTTCCATAAGAAATAGTTGCATTGGTCCATCATTGTCCATTGGAAAATCATGCTACGCAGCCTCATTTTTTAAAGAGAGAAGCCATTCCTAAGTGCTCTTCTTAGCCATCACTTATGGATGTGGTGACACTAAAGAGGCCTTGGCCTGGCCCCACTGCTCAGATCATTTAAATGCCTTGAAATCATCAGAGTGACCGAGTGTAATTGCTGCCATACTGCCTGATCTGGTGAAGCAGGGTCCTTCAACACCCCCAGGGCTTCTGCCAGCTGCTTCTGCTACGCTGTCATTTTAGAAAATAAGCTCACCCTAAATAGGCTCCATGCACATTTCTTCCCTAAAATGCCTTTAAGTGTAGCTGGGTGCTTTAATGCGTTACATGTTTTACCACAGTCTGTACAGCGCTCAGTTTTTATCTCTCTCATGGCAGTAATCTTGTCTAACTGTCTAACTGTGGTCTGATGATGTTACATACATGAGCATAGACATTGATACTTATTGACTAAGGTCTCTCCCATGCATTTAAATCCCTCTTCACATTATTGTTTTTCGAAATAAAAAAAAAATTCTTGCTGTTCTCGGCTTTAAGAAATTCATCCCTACATAAGGATCTATAGAGATGTTTACGAGTTTGTGATGCTAAAATGATTTAAGTGAGAGTGTTAATGTGCTGCATAGCTTTTGCATGTGTTATTGTGCATTCATTTATGTTTTTCTCTTGTCTGCACTTCGTTACCCCCGCTTTCCTCGGGGCCTGATATACTAAGCTTTTGGCCCAAGTCTTTACCGCAAACCTGGAGAGTTCTGCCCGTGTTCAGCAAAAACTGTGCACTTTGTGGCCTTAAGACCGTACAAAATTTGGAAAAGATGCACAAAATTATTGCAGATTTTACATATGTTGCTAATTACATATTGAGCTCAGTATGCTGAAATTGTAGCAAATTTTCCTCTACCTTTTAAATCAGGTTTGAATTTGCATTACGGTCTTAAAGCGGGTGATGTTGAGAGAAGTACTGTAACAAAGGCAGGAGTTAAAGAGAGTAGATGGAGGAACCATAAACAGAAATTTACCATCAGAGTGACACTGTTAAAAACGTCAGAACCTGATATATGGACGTGAGAAGACATATCGCCCAGCGCCCAGATAGGCCAAAGAGTTGCTGTGGTGTAAAAGCGCCTATCAACTCTTCTGTGTATGATGATCTAAGGGCATTCATGTGTGTTTTCACCTCTGTAAATGTAATGGAACATGAACTAAAACTTTTCTCCATGCTTTGCCACTTGTAATCAAATTCCAAAGCTTTTGGAATGTTCTTGGATTTGTCTCATTCTGCAGTGGGGGATCTGCTGTGTTGCAATACTTGTGTTGTAAGGCCTCGGTTCTGCCTGCATGCAGTACAGAACAGAACGGATGGGCCTGATGTTATCCAGAAGTGCTTTGCGTCAATCTAATCAAAGGGCTAAGTCATGGATGGAGCAGCTGGGGAAAGGAATGTGTACTTCCTTTGATTGCTCCCAAAATATCCAAGAGGAAGTACACAGTTCAGGAGATGCTAAAGATCTATAACTTGTCTGAGCTTATGTAAATCCAGGTTAATACATTATGTGAATATGAGTTTATTGAGGGTTTCTAACAAATAGATTCTGTGTTTCTTGCAAAATATCACATATAGCTTTTTATTTATCTTGAAAAAAAGTGGGTGATGTTTGTTGTATGATAAATCATAAAAGCAGTACATTTGGTTTTCTAAGAACGACGTTAAAAATATAATGACTGACCCAAACTAAATCAGCAAGCATGTTTTGTGTGGGTTGTGGTGTATACATGAAGTGCCGTTCCATGTTGAAGTCTAACTGGTGTAACTGCGCTTGCCTCCCACCACCCTTGACCACAGTCATTTATCCTACATGCCACATGCCTGCCACCTCCTGTACTCATGCCATGGAAGCTTGTTTATGGTCATATGAAATTATGACCTGGATTTACTGATGTGGCCAGTACAGTAATATTCAACTTAGAATATATTGTAAACTATATGCTTATTTAATATTATTAAATAAGCATTTATTTATTAATTATTTATTATTTCTTTATTCACACATCATTTATTTATTTATTCACACATTATTTATTAAAAATGTGTGAGTGAATCGACAATGCTAATCCTATTGTATAATTTTAGAATGTAGTCAAGTCAAGTAATCAAATTTATTTCTATAGCATTTTTTTTTACAACTGACATTGTCACAAAGCAGCTTTGCAGAATCCGGATCCGAGCCCCCAACAAGCCAAATACAACAGAGCTGACGAAAAACACCCTAAACTGTAGGAAGAAACTTTGGGAGGAACCAAGGTTCAGAAGGGGACCTCCTCTGGTTGACACTGGATTGTAATAACAGACAAAATAATATAAATAATTGCATAAAAAAATAATTTTAGTTTAAAAAATGGTCTGCAGTTCTTTGTGTACAGGTGGGAGTCATGAACCACCAGGTGGAGCATGGCTCTTCTCAGCAGAATTGAGTGGCTTCCAGAGGATCAGGATTGGTCTATGTCAGGCAGCAGAGTGGAACGGGATCACAGGTGTTTTAACAGAGTAGTTCAGCAGAGCAAGAGAGCATGTTAGGGAAGTTCAATGTCGCAGGTGATTAAGAACATGTGATGTGGTCTGAGTGCATGCAGGAGCTCTGGCAAGACTCTCTATGACAGCATAGCTAAAGGGGAGATACAGGAGGTAGCACAGACATGAGGGCATCCTGGGATGTAAGGCAGCCAACCACTCGACCATCAACAAACCTGAGTGAATGCATCAGATTGGGGGGTGACAACACCCAAACATCCCAGTTTACCAGAAAACTATATGCCTGAGAACCTTCTGGATCTGCCCCTTATCTAGAACTAACAGAAAACTTGACTAGACATATATATTTTCAGCCAGGACTTAAATATTGAGAATGTGTCTGAGTCCCAAACACTATTTGTAAGATTTACAACTGCTGGGCTTTATAAGAGAAAGCTCTGCCCCCTGCTCTTACCTTTTCAACATGAGGTATCAGCAAAAGCATGCACCTGGTGATCCAAGCAGATGTGGTGGATCTTAAAGGACCAATAGTTCACTCAAACACTGTGGTGCAATACCATTCGGTGCCTTATAGGTTAATAATAATATTTTATAATCAATGCAAAATTTGATTGGGAGCCAGCGCAGATTAAATAATATGGGGGTGATGTTATCATATCTTCTGGTTCTAATAAGAACTCTGCTGCATTCTGGACTAACTGGAGCTTGTTAATAGACCTACTGGTACATCCAAAGAGTAAAGCATTACAATAATCTAACCTAGAGGTAACAAAAGCATGAACTAGACTTGAATCATGTGATGACATAATATTCTTTTTTAGCAATATTTCTGAGATGAAAGAATGTGGTCCTAATAACGTACTATAATGCATAGCATTACATGCACAGAATGGCTAAAACTATGCACATAAAATATATACGTTTTTTGGGCAATCTTTTTCATGACATATATACATTTACGTGGATGCCCCACCTACCCACGCACCCCAAAAAAGATTTATAGTGTGAAAAAGTTTCTTTCAGAAAGTGAAATCCATATATTATATGAAATATTTCAAGCCTTTATTTCATTGAATTTTTAGGTTTTTAGAAAATTTTAATACGGTATTGTGAAAAAGTTCAATCATTATATTAAAATTATATTTAATGTAAGTAAATTATAATATATTTACAGTTCAAACTTAAACCTAAACATTTTTTGTAATTGTTATTATTGCATATTATACAAAATCATTAATGACCACAAATCAGAAACATACCTGATCTAGAACCACAAATCAAATCAACCTAGATTGGGTTTGATCATATGTGTGCCACAAAACAGTGGATCTGTGCTGCTTCAGCCAGTTAATGTGATCATAGTCGATGAGTCCTTGTGCTAGTGTTTAGCTGATGAGCATGGGGTTCTTGTAGGGGTGGTTGATCACATATAAAAAGTTAAAAACTTAAAAAAGACTAATGATGCTCTCTTATATTTGTTCTTGAAAGTGCAATAGTGCTTTTTTCAAATCTCACTGAACATAAATGTCCCCAGCTGCTGGTTTACATATGTTTGTGCATTTTAAGTGTGATCTGGAGATATAACCACTCTGCCTGGAGGGCAGTATGGGTACAGCTGGATAATTGTAGGCCTCTGCTCCTCTAGGATTACCATTAAGAGTGCATAATGAGAGTGACCTTTACATGGAAGCCATTCTGGCTCTGGGATGACCTTCTGCAAGACCAGACTCCCTGGCACTGTGGGACTTGTTGTCTTTATGGTATGGTGTTCCAAAACAGAACTAGAATTGCTGTTCAACTGCTTGTTTTCAGTGAAATAAAACCAGTTTGGTTGCAGATTAATTGAAAAAAAGTAAAGTAAAATATTTTGGAAGTAATTGTCCATTCATTATTAAATATTCACACAATGTCAGAAACTGTTTAGCAACAAATTATTTTAAAAAATGAAAAAAAATGGGAAGATTTGTTTTTCTGACAGAAAATTTAGATCTCTAGGGATACTACATTACTAGATATGATGATTTTACTTCACAGATAATTTGTATAATTTGTATAGTAAATAATTTGTAGGAAGCCAGAAAAGTATAACATTTTATTTTGGTAAAGTTACATGAAAAATACTACCCAACATTTGTCATATTTGAAAAGTCACCCCTGGGTAAGGCTGGGTAATATCATAATGTCTATTGTGTTTTTTCTGGTAAATTACATCACAATCTGTCATAATATGCTTTTCTGAACCAATTGTAGCTATTGTTACAACTGTCTGACAAACGGCATGTCTGGTTCCAAAGTGCACGTTATGGGTCCTGTTTAATTGGAGTTAGTTCAGTGCAATGTGTGAGACATCGAATGAAATCACTGCAATGATACAGTTAAGTTAGAAAACATAAATTTCAACATGTTTCATTGTATTGTGACTTATAATGATTGTTTCATAATATATTGTAAACAGTTTACAATGTATTTGCTTTCATATAATAACTTATTGTTGCTCCCACAAAACTTGAAATATTCAGGAAATTGTAAAAATCCTTCTGGTTTGAAATAGTTCAGTAAACGCATGTAGGATTTTTTTTTAATCTGACTATTTTCATTTGCTTTGCTTAATTGAATAGAAAATCATAATTTCACTTATCATGACGTTATTCCAAGTAAAACTAAACTGCACCCACAGTGACATTTGAAATGAGGAAAAAGACATAAAATTATGTTTGTAGATTAAAGAAAAAATTACATTTTGTAGAAGGCAGCCATGGCCTAATGGTTAGTGAAGTGGGTTTATGATCAATGGGTTTGTGAATTATATTGATAACGCTGCTACAGTGACTGCCCACTACTCTGAGCGTGTGTTTGGGGCAGTGGTAGCCTAGTGGTGGCCCTAGGGATCGGAATGTTGCACCGCAGGGAGACACTTGAGCAAGGTACCATCCCACTGCGTTGTTCCCCAGGTGCTTTTGATAGCTGTGCGCTGCTCCATGTGTGGATGGGTTAAATGCAGACGTCACATTTCACTGTGGTGCTCTTTTGTATGATTGAGTGTGTACACAATAATAAGCACTTAATATTTGAATGATGTGATGAATTGTGTTTATCACGACCAGTGCATGATGTAGAAACACTAAATATGTTCTTTTTTCAGAATTATGTCAATATGAGCGATTCCAACAGTAATGTATGCTCCTGTTAACACAAAAGTTAAGAGCTTAAAGCATTTTCTGGATCCCTGCAACCCAATATGTTCTCAAGAAGTTGTCTGAATCTCTTCAGGGTTCTATTCTTCAGTCACTTTTGGAGGAACCTGCTGTCTTTCTTATGTGATAGATTGCTGTATTTTTGTGTCTTCACAGCTGTTCATGACTAGAGAAACACTGCTTGTCCCTTTGATCCATGGCCCCATGGTTCTCCCCGTCCTCCCTGTTTATGTCCATAGAGTAGCGTGGAGATGATTCTGGAGACCAGATTGCATTTCTTGAATCAATCAAACAATTTTTGAAGATCAGGGGCCTTAGCTAATCCACAGTTGAGCTCTGCCTGAAGTATAGAGCATAGAAGTGATGTGTGCTATGGGACGTCCACCATGTCACCAAGTCAGTCATTGCCGTGCCAAGTATTTTGCTCACACCATTAGAGCACTGCGACATGAACATGTGCATCTCTAGATGCATTACTTTATACACTCTGATGACTTATCTGATTGTCTTCCCCATTTAAGCCAATAGTGACAGAGAAATTCCCGCTAGACGGTGGTCATAACCTCACAGCCTTCTCTATAACCTTTAAAGTGTGATGTCACATTGCTTCTGGAGAAGTATTTCTGGAATGTGAACATTTATGAAAGAAAGATGAAGCCGTTTCCTTTTCACGACTGTTGTGGAGTTTTTGTTGTGGTTGGCTGTTGGGAGATTGGGGGAGGTTTCCTGGTTTTAATCAGGGTATTCCAAAAATAAAAAAACAACAAAATGCCTGGAGATTAATCTCACATGGCCTTGTTTCTGCTCCCTCTGCAAATTGTGTAATTGAAATCATGTGATAGATTTAGGGGTTTAGGAAAATGGCACAATCTATAAATGCGGCAAAGGAATTCACATTACAATTGTCTTTGATTTCCATGCCAAAGGCAGAAGCAGCACAAATGACTAAACAGTGCCAGAAATCTCACATTTAACAATTCTGTTTGGCATCTGCCTTGGTGTGTTAAATGTCTTTTAAATAAATCACAAATTGTACATAACAGCCAAAGTGGTTCTTCTCTGGTCAAATATTCATTTAACTACTAATACGGAAATATATCTGTAATTTCTTTTTTTTAATAGAAAAAAGTGTGTTTGTCACATCAGTGTGGAATCGTGAATAAAGGAAATCTTGCCTGCATTTTCTGTTTACGAAATACTGACAAAAAACATGCAATCTGAGGGAAAAACATTACAGTTACAGAGCAGTGTTAGCAGGACAATCTCTGATATATTAAAATAATATTTAAAATTAAATCTTTCATTTTTGCAGCATTTGGGCAAAACAGTATGCATGTATATTTATGAAGGTTTTGCAATACACTATATAACATAGTCAACCTATTTGTTTTAAAAAGGAGTAAATTTATCTACTTTTTACCATGCATGTATGCATGTATATACGATGTATTGCCTTGATTTAACATTTTTATAACTTGCAAAACTATTTTATTCCTAATTGTATATATTATATTTCCTTATGCTCTTTATATCTTTGTAAAGCACATTGAAAAATCTTTGTGTATGATAATGTCCTTTAGAAATGCCTTGCATTGCCTCCCCTGCTCACTAAACAAGAAAATATAATTTTGAATAGTTTCCACATACTGTACGTTTGTACAGTAGCTAAGCCAGAAACATTGCCTGCCTTTGCTGCTGTTCACACTCTATTGGATAATAAATAATAAACTATACATAATTCATAAATTCATGTAAAAAATTATTTTAAAAAGTATATACGTGTATATGATCAATATTTTCAGCAAACATTAATGCATAGTTACTTTTTACAAATACTCTTTTTAAACCTTGTGCACACACTTTTGCACAGTCCTATAATAATTTTTTACTCTTTGTTCATTTCATGACATATAAAGTAACTATGCATCAATGTTTGATGAAAATATTGTGTATTTTATTCCATTTCCTAGACAGTGTTTATATCACTGTGTGTGTGTGTGTGTGTGTGTGTGTGTGTGTGTGTGTGTGTGTGTGTGTGTTAATGTTCACAAATCACTGGTACATTTTTAAAATTATGGCTACATATACAATAATGTATACAACCCTTTAATATGTATTTGGATGTGATGCCTCTGTTTGAAATCCTTTAAATACATACAATTTCACATAAATGTGAATGAGACCTAAGGCTAGTATTCTTTTTTCTTCTTTTTCATTGATCATAAGGATGAAAGAGTGTGATATCATCCCATATGGCACAGATCTGAGCTGCTGCAACTAATTGTGCTAAGTTGGCCAACCTTGTGGAGAGCACTCACTGTCTGCATATCAGAATCATGGTCTGAAAAGATAAATGTCTTGTACTGTATTTTCATGATTCCAGATTGAAAATGGCTAAAGGCTCTATGGATTCCTGAAAACACCCTGAAATTTTGATTCATATCTTGTCATGTTAATAGATGTGTAATTTTGAAGATTATTCCTGAAAAGCTATTAGTCGTTCTAAGGGTTTACATTATTTCTCCATCTTGGTTTTTCATCACATCACTATGCAGATGGTTACATCCACATGGACCGAGCTGCCTATGGGTTAGGCAAAGACTGAGTGTGGTTAAAGATGGGAGAGAAGTCATCTTTTATGCCTCTGTTCTAAAATCATGCTGTGTATGGCCTTGCCCTGCAGTGCACTCCTCTGTTTTCAGCTGTTAGGCTGAGGCTTCTTTACTATTCCAGGCAGCAATTAGTTGAATCTTGAGTGTTACAACATTCGCAAATGAATGTGATTCCCAAGAGTGTACTGTGTTTCTCTCCAGCATTTAGTTAATTACCTCAATTGCCTATTCGCAATGTTTGAATCACTCCCATAATTTGCATCATTACGGCAAAGTTGGAGTATATGCAGGTGTATGTGTCCTTTAATTTATTTATTTGTCCCAGGATTTGCTCAATTACACTGCCTCTATTTAAGAACTGCAGAATTATAAATAATTATTCTAATAGTTTAACCCTTGAAATGACCTGCTATCAAGACCTAGTCACTTTTTCACACTGCTATGACTTAAAAATAGCTCAACCAGTTTGCACCATTATTCATGTAGTAATTGAACAATAGCTTTCAGGTTGAAATCTGATGGGTGTGATGCATTATTGGATTCCTGGTGTGTTGGTAGATGACTCACACACTCTTATCAGGTCCATGCAGAGGAGGTCACCATGAAACCATCCACATTACAATATGATCTTAAGCAAATTATTTCAGAAACCATGTATAACAAGACGGCAGTAAAAGTCTGAAATTAGGGATGTCCCGATCCAATTTCAAAGATCAGTATCGGGGCGATCAGGGAAATTTTAACTGATCAGGGTCTCGAGCAGTTAGCAGTGTGGAAATGAAAATGGAAAATGAAAGCAGTCCAGTGGTTACTGTGATTTTTTTTATACAAACATTTTCCCCTGGGATCAATTAAGTTTTCTGATTCTGATTCTGATTTTGATTTTGCAAGGCGATAGCAACAGAGCTGCATTTAATACAACCAATTAGATACAACATCTAAAAAATTAATACTCATAAGAGTTTTCTTTGGTAAGTGACTGCACTAAAGCAACACACACTGAAGGACACTTTAAATGGAGAGATAGAGAGAGATTTCCTTGAGACAAAAAAAAAAGATTTTTTATCAGTTGGGACTGTGATTAGTTTTACCACAGACATTCGGAGTTTTGATGTTTGCCCAGTGTCCTAACATAACCTCACTGTGTACTGGATTAACCCCTTGTTTAATTTTAAGTGTTCAGTTTTTCTGATCTCATACAGCAGAGCGTGTAAAAGAGGCAGTCGAGGACATGCTGGGAAATAGCCGTTTTGTAGGACAATGCAATAATTTCATTGTCAGTTTTCTAGCTTAAACATTGAATTTTAATAACTAATGTATTTGAAAACGGTGCTGTGCAAATATTGATTCAGGACTTGGTCATCAGTTCAATAATAAATGACTAAGATTGGACATGGGAGAAAAAAAAAGTTTTGGACATCCCAAAGTGTGGTGGAGAATTTGGATAGAAATGCAAGAATCTCAAAGGAATTTCCAAAAAAATTCTTGTAGTTTTGTATTGGGGCTTGGTCATGCCCCAATATTTAAGACATAATTTATTTTCTTGCTGGTCTATTTATCCTGAACTTATCTAAATTCCTGGACTGCTGGAGGTTTAATGTAGACAAACTTATATAAAACACAGCTGCTCAGAGATTGCTATGAATTGCCTGTAGCTTTAACAGAATTTGGGCTTCAGCCAATGTTTGAATAGTCAGTGTAAATTACCTATAACTCAATCTTCCTGTGTTCATGTTGGTTCTGGGCCTCTATTACATGCTTGTCCAGCTATTACATGCCTTCTATTACGTGGCCTGGTGCACATTAGCTGACCTATATGTTTCCCAGTGGTGCCAATTGTGAAGTTCTAACTAGATTAAGGGAACTAATGAAATCTGAGCATGTCTTCTCAGCTCTGTCATTTATTTATTTATTTTATAAATTTTTGTCTGTGATTAATTTACTGTGCTGTATGGTTAAAAAGTCTCCTCTGAGCATTTAAACAGGAGTTCTTTATGCACAGTCCATTGAGCATCTCTTGGTCTGATTCACAGTGTTGACCTGCCAGAACCAGCTTTTGCTTTGCACCTGGGTTCATTTATATCTGACAGCTGTTTTGGCCAGGCCTTCCCAGGTCAGTGATTTCACCCCCATCTCTGGGTCGCTCCAAAGAATTGTGAAAGCTCCACATTTCTCTGACAGCATCCAGCACCTTCTCAGGAGGATGGAATCTCTCAAACAAATACGCAGACAAACAAAGAACATCTTGAAATGGGGGGTGGGGGGGCATATAAACGTCCCACTGCAAAGAACAAACAGCCTAATTTCGGTCTCCTCCAGACCACGGGCTTGTCTTCAAGCTAACTGAGTTTGAGAATGGAGAAGTGGGGAACAAGGCATCATTTGTTAATCATTATCACGATATCGGCATGTGCTTAATATGCAAATGAGATCGCTAACCATCCAAACTGTTCTGTGGGCAGCTTAACCAATCCAATTTTTGGATAAGTGTTTTTGTAGGAAGTTTGGTGAATCAAGATAGTCCAACATTAGTATTTTGGCACCCCTGGTCAATGGTGACCCATCAAGCGTGCCTTACTTCTAGTTGCAATTCACTGGAAACCTCTCACTCCCACTGAGGAGCCCCCTTATGGTGGCCCTAAGGTTCTTCTAAAGTGGCCCACCTGTGCACTAGGAACTGCTGCTCCTCTTGTACTTATACCCAGATCATCCATCATTGGGGCCTCATGTTTAACTGACCCAAACTAGTTCAATTTCTGCGGACCAACTCCATATAATAGGATGGACTCCCTTTCTGAGTCATAGTTCCTCCCAATGCTTCTTCCTTGCCTTGGTCACCATTGGCTTGTTCTTTAAAGGCTCTGACCCTGACTCTGTTAACCTTTGCAACAATGTCAATTGTAAAAAGTTCAGTTAAATAAAATTGACTTGACTTGCTTAACTGTAAGCATCTTGACTGATGATCTGAAACTAAAGATACTTGACTCTACTAAGCAAGAAAATAATAAAAATTATACATGAACATCCTGCTTGTAATTGTGACTCTGAATTGTCTTTCTGTAATGGAAGTCAATGAGAAGGGTTGAAGAAATTGTTTCCTGGCTGGTTAGGAAAGAGAAGCAAAATCCCAGCTAAGATTTGGCTGACACAGGAATAGTGATACACTGATGCATTTTTCAGGGCTTTTGCAGGCGTCTTCTGTATAGAAAGATCATCTGGTTTGTGTAGTGAAGGGGCACAGAAAATGTGATAATACAAAGACGGAGCCATTGAACTTATATGTTCAACAAATCCTGACAGAAAAATGTTGAGGAATTGCAAGACAGTAACCTAAAGTGTACATCCAAATTAGCCCTTGGTCTTCTACAAAGAAAATTGGAAATAAAAATAACAAATTGAGGAAAGTAACACTGTTAGCTGGCAACAACAAACATAGGCTCAATTGGAGGCTAAATGCAACAGTTAATTAATTGCATGTCCATTAAATCCGTTCTTTTTTCCAAATTGCTTCTCTGTTTTGGGTTTTGATGAAGCTGGAGCCAATCCCAGGTGACTATGGGCCAGGTCAGGGTTCACCCTGGACAGGAGGCTAACCCACCACAAGGCAACATCAGAGACACTTATACCTTTGGGCAATGTAGCGCAGCCAGTCAGCCTAAACCACAAGCTTTTAGACAGTGGGAGGAAACTGGAGAACCTGGAGGAAACCCACACAAGCACGGGTTAACATCAGGACCTGCTTGCTGTGAGGCGACAGCACTAACCACTGCACCACCATGACGCCCTGTGCATTAAATTATGTAGAAATATGTCATATTTATCATTTTAACCCTGCAAACCCTTAGGATGTTGTTGAGTCCAGATTTCAGTTCCTTAAGTATATAATTTATGACTTATGTCTAATTACAGAACAGTAAGTCTGGAGTTTAAGCAGTTCAGACCAATTGAGACGACAGTTTGACAATATAACTGATGGACTTTTACCATCTGTATTGGTTTCAGTGTGATGGAGATTGCTGAAGTGATGGAATTCAGGCCAAGGTATCTCCTTCTGGGCTCAGGAACATGGTCCAAGGAATTTGTCTGGTCAACCTCATTGCTCAGGGTTTTTTTACTCTGCCTGTATTAGCTCGGATATTTACTTTATTCCAGCTTACCACATCAGACACCGGGCTCGTTTTGGATAATGATATGTTCTATAATAGAATAAAAGCCGTCTGACAGTGTGTGACGTGTGGTGAGCTGATCAAGTGACATGATCACACATTAGAGAGGCTGTGTCTTAATTCAGCTTTGGTTTCTGACATACTTCCTCTTCCTCCTCAGCAACAGAGCTGTCTATTGGCCGACAGGAGGCATTCGAAATATTCAGGAGAGACCATGAGGACCGTCTGACTATTGAAGACAATAAGGCCATACTGAAACAGAGGTCAGTCTCCTTTTACAGAATGGATCAGATTTGGCCTGTGAAAAGTATTTTGTGACATATAATGGATTTATTAAATACGCCTACCTTTTGATTACACTTATTGGCCATTTTATAAGTTACAACACTTTATAGGTACATGATTATTACCCAGGCAGTGGTGATTGGGACCTTGCCGTTGGGATCAGAGAGGCCCAGGCACCACCGAGGTCTCATTCAGCAAGGTACCGTCCAGCTATCTCTCCCCAGGTGCTGTTGATAGCTCCTCAGCTCCACGTGTGGATGCATAAACATTACATTTAGATGCACTTTGTGTGATGGGATGTGTTTACAATGACTTACTGGAATACTTAAACACCTTTTACTGTTAGGCTGACCACAAAACTTTTAACATACTACCCTGAATCCCCAATGTGCTAATATGTAAGCATATAAGGCATATTATAATCATAATGTGTCTCATAATAGATCACTCTAGTATTTTGTCTGTGTTGGGAAACCCTGTACTTAGCTCTTGGCTAAACTGCCAAATTGTATATAGGATTACAGTGGTTAGCGCTGTTGCCTCACAGCAAGAAGGTCCTGGGTTCGATCCCTGGGTCAGGCAGGGGCATCTTTCTGAGTTTACAGGCTCTCCTTGTGTTTGTGTGGGTTTCCCCCAGGTTCTCCAGTTCCTCCCACTGCCCAAGGGCTTGTGGTTTAGGTTGAGTGGCTACTCCATGTTGTCCATTGGTGTGATTGTGTGTGTGAATGGTTGTCCATCTCTCTGTTGATTATTTGACAGCTGGGATCTGCTCCAGCTTCCCCACGGTCCCCATTGCATCTTATAATTGTAGGAAATATGTGTTTCTAATTAATTGGCAGTAAGTATACACAATGCATAAAAATCTATTTATGGCCACTACAGTGATACACACTTATTATCTGATCACTGGTCAGCCGATGCTGGTCATATTCCATGGATAGACAGTGTAAAGCAGTTTTTCTCAGAAACCTACAGCATTGCACATTTTTCTGGTTTAAGACCAATTTCAGTTCAGTGAGGGGGTAGTTAATGAGCTGGTTAGTTGAATCAAGTGTGTTGAGAGCAGGTTAAAAGCTGTGGTCCTCCAGGAGCAGGAATGAAGTGTGGAGATTCACTGACCAATTTCAACTTGTGGGTGAAGAAGATATTGGCTACAGTCAGTAATTGTGTAGGTCTACTTCATAAAATGACCAATAATTTGTACGTAGAAGAAAGGTGTTCAATAAGCTGGCAACTCTGTGCAACGCAATTTAGGATGTGAACACTTGTTTCATGTTTGCTTCATGTTTATTCACAGGTTTGCAGAGGCGAAGGCTCTGGGGGAGCAGGTTAACCAGGCCAGGAACCGAGTCAGTAAGTCATTTGGTTTGCTAAGCTTTCAGCCACACACTCTGAACTCTCCCCACATGGTCACTAACAGGATGATGAGCATTACTTGCCAACAGCTTCTTCTCTAGAACTGTGAAGATAGAAACCTCTGACCGCCTGGAGCACTAGCATCATTAATATCATTACCTTGATCAAGAACAGTCCTGTGAAGTCCTGCTCTGCTTCTAATGTGCCATGTTTCAAAACCACACTGTTGGCAAAAAGCCCTTTTCATTAAATGGTCCTCCCTCACCAGGGTCCCTCTTCCCCTGGAGTAAAGCACTGTCGCTCAGCACATTCCAGGCCCGTTCCAGGACCCAGGAGATCCTGGGAGCGAGCTCAGCTCTCAGCCTGATTCTTCCGTCCTCATGGCTTTTTACAGGGTGGGAGCTGCTGCTTTTATGAGCCCCCTGAACACACACCTCAACACTTTTCCACTGCTGCCGTGGAATCTCGCCCCTCGCCAGACGGCTGGCGGCCAAAGCCTGGCACCATTCTCACAGTCAGGAGACGCCAGGAGTGACAGCAGGATGATTGCGCTGTGCTGGGTTTCTACAACCTGTAGTGGATCGTTTTGACAGAGTACTAAAGTACAGGCTGCTGTTAACACAGTGCTTCATTATATCTGCTGTTTTCCTCAGAGCACCAGAAAGTATCAGGTTCAGCTGAGGCCCCTGAAATATAGTGGTTTCAGCATGGGGATTGCCAACACCCAGTTGGGGACAGTATTTGAAATAGTTTGTTTTAATTTAATTAAAAATATTGTCTATTAAATCTATTGTGTTATGGGCCCATAAGTTTTAAATACTGAATGAAAAACAGAAAACTAATCAAGACAGAATAATGTAAATTTACTTTTGTCTTTCATTGTGGGCAGTCCATATTTCATATATATGACTTCATGGCCATAAATGTCAAGATATTTCAAGCAAAAAAGTGAGGGTAACGACTATTTTATGAAACCCAAAGGTGGAAAACGGTCAGATTCACCCAATAAAAGGAGGGTTTAATTGATTGAAAATCAGTCTACACTTATAATGAGTTTAGAGCTAATCAAGGAGTTGTTCATCAGAGTTGTGTTTTAAATCTAATTAATTGTGTTGCACCACTGAATGATTAACACGTCTGCTATTAAATCCTTAATCAATGATTAAAATGCAAAAATGTTATTTAACAGGATATTTATTTCTGGTGTAAGTAAATACTAAGTAAAGTAAAAACAACACTCTCAGTCTAGAAGCTCATAGATGGGAATATTTGAACTGCGGCCGTAAATAACAAGTGTCCTTATGATTCAATGTGACATTGATTATTTTAGTTAATGAAGCAGTAATTTTTGATACCTTAAATTTTACAGTGATTCGATTCGATGAGGTTTGTGTTCAGTGTGAAATGTGATGAAATTTTACATGATCTGCTACATTTCCATCAACTCTCAACTCTCTGAAAAATTTGAAAATGTTATTATTAAAAGTCAAATACAGCGATGTAGTCATCAGCAAAAGCAACTTTTTAGTAAAAAACATGAAATGTGGAAACTATTTTGGTCAATGCATCGATGCATATTGATTAATCTTAACAGCTCTGATCTGTACTAAACTGTTTAAACTGCAAATACAGATTTTAGATTCATAAACAACATGAAGTAATTATGTGGCCGGGTTAAATGCAGAAAATTTGTGCCTTTTTTAAAATGTGCTTAATAATATTATTAAGGGCAGCCATAGCTCAATGGTTAGAGAAGTGGGCTTGGCTTTTTGAAGCCTTTTTAATATTTAAGTGTAATATTATAATGATGCTGTTTTCTCACACCTGACCATCAGAGTCACTTTTTAAACTACAGTACTTCTTCTGTCAGATCAGATCAAACAGACTACCCTTCGCTCCCAACATGCATCAGTGAGCATTGGGTGCCCATGACCCAGTCACAAATATTCTTCCTTGGAAAATGCCACAACACCTCCTGTTCTAGCCTTTACTCTTGTCAGAGTGGCTCATCTTCCAGCACATCAACTTCAAGAACTGAATTTTGAGGCTACCACCCAAACAGGTGCCATTGTAATGAAAAAAAAAAAATATTCAAGGTTCTTCACATAACCTTTAGTGGTTTTAATGTTATTTAGGTTTTAAAATTGTAAACCATCTCCAATGTCACTTGAATAATCTGTAAATAGTCGTTTAAATATTTTGTAAAAAATATTTTAACTATGTTTACCATTTAAGTTTAACTGTATAATTCGATAAAGCTTCATTTAATGCCAGATTAAGCTTAATCCCTGTTGTTGTCTCTGAATATCTGGTTCTTAAACGGTTTTAATCGGTATAGAGAAATGCTGAAACATGCTCAAACACACCTGAATGAGCTCAGCAGCAGTGATGACAAAACAAGACAAAGAGCCAAAACAGTGGAGCTTTAGTAACTGTCTGCATACGAACAAGTTCAAGTTTTTTCCTCTTGCAGGTCAGCACATTTCATCAGGCCTGTGTGGACAATTCGCTTTAATGTCCCACGTCAGTAACTATCAGTAGCTCTATGGTGCAGTGCAGTTTCGAAACCAAGCCTCCAGTTTCAGAGAGTAAGGAAATGTCTGGGCTACAGGTCTGCCAAGTTCCTCTCAGAAGCATAATTACTCTTCACACTTCCCCAGGCCTCTGTACATGCTGTTTATGTGTCTCACACCCCACTCAGCTGGTGATCCACTGAGGTCGGGATCAGGCTCGGATGTGACGAAGCCCCTCACCTCACAGCGCCACTTGGACATTTCTTCCTGAAAGAGTCATGCATGTGGACTTCGGTGGCAGTCAACTGTTACACCAAGCTAGCGCCAACAAAGACATCACACCCTGACAATTCTGGAGGCACTGACGTCCATTTCACCGTTCACTTTGGAAGGGATACAGCAGAGACCTGGAACTTTTATTGTGCCCGTATTCTGGAGGATTGGTGACTGAAATATTGTGACTGGAGACGGTGTCATGTAGCAGATGGAGCTTCAGAAGGCCTAGTTTGAAAGCTTCTGCAGCCCATGCAAACTTTAATTACAGCTCTGATCAACACAAGAGACTGAGATGAAGAGTTTTGCTATAAACAGTGATCAGCCATAAAATTTAACACCATCTGCTTAATATTGAGTAGGACTGTGACCCATTTCTACCAGAGCCAGCATCAACATTTTGGGCCACAGGAGCTCCTCTTTGGGATCAGACCAGACAAGCTCCCCATGTGCATCAGCAAGCCTTGAGGCCCCATGACCCTGATGCCAATTCTTATGCTCCTGCCTCCAGCACATCAATATCAACAACTGTTCATTTACTGCCTTTGATATGCTATTGGCAATTGTCGAATTGTCGAACAATGCTTTCAGGTTGTTGAGCGGCTGAGTGAGGGAAAAACTAGCCTGCCCGACACGCTTTGCTTCAATAAAAGTTCCTTTAGTTAAAACTCCTTTATTTGTATCAAAACCTGATATGTATTCAAGTACCTGCAGGTGCTAAAAACATCTGTCGGTTAAACAGCAGTAAAATCCACACAGAAGCAAAGAAAACATCAATTGATAGCAAAAAGCAATTTTTGGTCACAAAAATGAGAACATCCATGCTCAACCTGTTTTTTACGTATCTCCTCCCCAGAACAGGTGCCAATGTAATGAACTTGCAGTCACTTTCAAGAATCATCTGTCCCACAACAGCAGCACAGAATCTAGAAGTTTCTTTGATGATAATCTTTCCTGATCATGCAGATACCTTCTCAACAACATCAGGAAAATCTGTATGTTCCTCACCACTGATGCTACTCAGATCCTCATTTATTGACTCATGACTGGACTACTGCAGCTTACTCCTGGCCGTCCTCCCTCTGAAAACCACAAGGCTTCTACAACTGATCCAGAACTTACACCAAAGTTCTCACACTGCACACCACTGCTGCAAATCCTTCACTGGCTTCCTGTGAAGCCCATGTCAGATTTAAAACGCTAGCACTTACTTATAAAGCCAAAAGTGGTCCTGCTTCGCTTACCTGTCTGCAATGACCACCAAGCCGTACTAAACAGGCCCTGGTAATAAATGTGTAAAGGCTGGAGTTTGGATAAACTCTGGCGTTTACGGTTTTGGAGAAATGAATAAATCAAAAGTAATCGTTCCTAGTTTATCTGAGGATCTCAGGGACTGATTAAGACTAGAACACTGCACACTGTGCCCAATACACAAGGAAACTCTCACACATGCATACAGACGCTAGGGTCACTGCCCGATCTGTGTAAAATTAAAATGAACAAAAACGTTTGTGTTTGTGTATTTGTTAAAACATTATTTTGCATTTAACTTTTAATGTACTAAAAGAAATCAATAAAGCTATGTTAATTATGTTGTTAATTTGATATTTTCTTCAAAAAGTAACCCGGACTGATAAGTATTACTGGTAAGAGTAGTAGTACTGTTAAAATCTTAACCTTACCCATCCCTACTTTTAAAACATAAAAACCAAACACAAAAAAGACAAAAATACAAGTGAGTAAAGTAACCTAGAAATAAGTGGTGTTGTGGCATTTTGCAGCGGCGCAGACGCCAATGGGTAAGGGTAAGGGAACAGCAGGGTGAGTCACTACAGAACCTACTTCTGTTCCGTTTTGAAGTGAGGAGTGTAATGTTGTTGCTGGTGTTTACTCGTTTTGACAAGTTAGATTTAGCTTGTTAATAACTGCTGTTAGTAGTAAAGCAGGGGAGTAGTTACTTTGCACTTTGCATCGTTTTTATCCACTGGCCTTTTTTTAACCGTTCTTTTTTCAATCTGTTGTCATGTATAGCTGAGTAATTTTGTCTCGTTTCCAAATATCTAAAACATCTTAAATCTAGATTACTAGACAAGAAAAATGTCTGGTAAATGACAAGAAAATTATTGACAAATATATGTGTGTCTTTTTAAATTTAAATGTGTTTAAATGTGTATAAATAAAAGGTGTATAAATAACTATATTATTATAAAAGCTCAAGGAGCAACATGTTTGTGCACTTTCCAAGTATGTTTTTGAATAAAGGGTTAGAAATTAATGCTTTTTAAAAATCAGATTAATCGAAAAAACAATTGACCAATTAATCGATTATTGAAATAATCGTTAGTTGCAGCCCTAGTTTTATCACATTCAAATAACACTCTTGCTTTTCTGTGAATTTGACTGCTACTGATACACACTCAGCACAGCACATATTTTCTATATCCATGGCTTGTGACTACACAGAGTACAGTAGTAAGGCTTATGAATCTTCTTCTGATGGATGTTCAACATCTACCTTTGGTGGCCACAGCAAGGAAAGGCTCCATCCGGCTGGACAGCACTGTAACCTCTGTCTCACTACCTTCCCCTGAATATGCGAGGACAAACATATCTGACGGAGGGCCCTGTGATGTATGTGCTCGGCTAGATGAGCGGCGAAGAGCGATCGGGGTCCCCGATAGACTTTCCAGATGTGTAGGGATTTATGGAGTCCTGTCTCACGTACAGCATCTGCTATCCTCTTCGCTCATCTCCCCTTCCCCTCAGCCCAGTGCTCTGGTCAATAGCTGTGGCCTACGCTCCTGGAACAGTGGATCAGTCGCGCAGAGGGTCCGGATGAGCGTAAATGGCATCTGCATGTTTGGGGCAAATGCGTATTTGTCCATCTCTGACCTCAGTAGTTTCCAAGGTTTGGTACGATTGCTCATAGTTATGCTATTTTACTAAATTTATTTTTCTTTTTTAGTGTAATATGGTTGTAAACACCTCCATGGATGGTGCATGACTTTGTAAAGTCAGTGTGTTGTTGCATAGCTGTTACAGCCTTGCATGTTTATTGTTGGTGGCTCAAACCCCAGACTTTGAACCGACATCCAGATGTGCTCCTGGAGCATCACTGTGGTTTTGTGTTGGAATCTGTATATGGCATACATGTTGTCAACAAGACATAAGAATAGTATGTTCATTGTATTATCATTCTATCACACACACTCTTTTCAGAAAGCATTTTAAAAAATAAATAAATAAAATTGGGACCTGACCAAGCAGCGTTTGCATCGCTGGTGAAGAAACATGAAGTGATGATGTTGGTCGCTGTCCCAATAGTTCAGCCAGTAGTGGTTTCTGTCATGTTTTTGTGAATTAGGCTGACTGCGGCATAGAAAATCTGAGGAGAAAAGCATATTTGTGGCTAAGGCGGCGCCTCTCTGCTCACGTGTACAATTATTAGTGATGTATCATGTGCTCATCAAGCTAGTGTTTACCACCACTGCGGCTTTCCTTCTACACATGCCCAGGGAAACCAAAAATAGCTGATAGAAAATAAGTCCGTAGATGATATTACCAACGTCCCGTAACTCGGCCTGGAAGAGACATACTGCATGGTCTGGCTGAGATCATTTTTTGGAATATCCATTGAATAAGAACAGAGTAGAAGAGGTCATTCATACAAGGTTTAACGATACTGTTTATCATGTTCACTGAGTTGAAAATAGCCCTGCTCCTGGCAGAGGAAAAGGCCGCATGGGAAACCTGTCAGTTTTGTGGAGAAAGTGCAGAAACAGCAAAAAAACAGAAGATTTGGAAGTAACCGAATAATTTGCCTTTGCCCAACAGCAGTAAATACTCCATTTAGATGCTTAATGGAGCCTTTATCATAATACTTATACCTGCTTGATCATCCAGATATGTGGTTGAAATGGCTTGGACACAAGGGGATGGACCATTTAAAAGCCCTGGGAAAGAGGATATTATTCAGATTCAGTACATCGTTTTCCAGATTTGCCAATCTGCAGTGTTGGAAGGTCTACGTAAAGCAATAGTAAATCTAACACAATGGAGGAATATGGAGGAAGCCGGTTCATTTTTGTGCAGTAACAGCAGAGTTTGCTTTTTCGGATGTAATTTCCAATCCAAACCTCATTTCCAGAGTTGAGATATTTCATAAACTGCAATAAAAACAACAATCCATAATTTGTTAACAGTCTTGAACTTTTATTTAACTAATAAAAGTTAATTGAAAAGATTTAGACAACTTTTCTGATTAACTTAAATGTATTATGTACATATACACAAATTTAAAATTTGATACCTGCAAAGATTAGGACAGAGGTGCATTTACATCACCTTAATTATGCTGTTTGTTTGGGAACTGAGGAGATTAACTGTTGCAGTTCTGCAAGTAGAATTGTTGCCCATTTTTTAATGAAAGACTTAATCTGCTCAACAGTCCATTGTGTTCATTGTCTGATTCTCCTCCTCGTGAATCTCCATGCATTTTCAATAGGAGACAGAACTGGACCACTGGCAGGCCACTCCAGCACATCTACACTGGGTCTATAAAGCCACACTGTGCAGAATGAAGCCTGGCATTATCTTACTGAAATAATCATGGACTTATTGGGAAAAGACATCGCCCTGATGGCAGAATATGTCTCTCTAAAATCCCAAAATATGCTCAGTGGCTCAGTGGGTCCTTCATACATATGCAGTAAGAACTGATGCCCATCCCCAAACAGGGACCTTTCATTGACCTCTCTAAAATCTAAAACCACATTTAAGTTGATTAGTAAAAACAATGGAAATCTATTTTGAATAAAAGTAAAATAGTCTTAATTTGGGGGTTTGTATTGTAACTGGCAAATACGTTCAGTGTAATATTGTATAAGCAAAAGACAATGAATATGCAACTTCTCATGAACCTTGATGAAGCTAATGTGGAAAAAAGAGAGAAAACCTTACTACAAAAATAGCTCCAGTTTGATCTTTGCTGGCTGTATGAAATACATACATTTGGTGAAGTCAAGGACATCTTTGCTCTGATGCCTCTGATTGCAAACATGCTACAGCCCACAGGAATTTCAGAATAACTGTCAAGGCTCTTTGCTGGAAACTAAACATTTGCAGATATGGAAACATCTTGTGACACATGCATGGGTTTGGAATTAATCATGAGTAACATGATTCTGAAGGCCCAGTGTTGACTGGAAAAGGAAAATAGCTGGACCTGCTCTGTAGAAGACCCTTGTGGCACAAGTGGCATGCTCCATATTTGTCCTCTTGGATTGTAAATTCCTGTGGAATTTCTGTACCATTGGGCTTGAGAAAAGTGAATTTCAGACACAAGTCTGATTAGATGAGACTTTACTTTGCTCTGGGCTGTGTGGTATCGCTTTAATCGAAAACATAAATCATGGTGCCCCATCTTCATCCAAATTTTCAATTCCCCACCTTTTATCAGCCACAGCATGTCTGGGGTTTAAGATTTGCATCTAATTTTTAAAAATAAGTTGCATAACCGAGTTTTATCCCTGCTTGTCTATTTTCATACACATTTTTATACTCAGAATCCATATAAGCAAGTCTAACTTAGATTACGTAACAACATTTTGGTTTGAGGCAATATGTGATGTGATGAAAAAGAATTGAATTGAATTCATTTCATTTATTATTCATTGTAGCACTTTTTACAACAGACGTCCGAGTCCGTCTGCTTGCATGTTCTGAAATAAAAAGGGTAAAATATCCATACTGACGACTGAAACACAAAGCATTTCAGTCTGTACTGCCTCATTACTGCACCCACAGCTAAACACACAACATTACAGTCTGGACTGACTCATTACTGCCCTCACAGGTCAACACACAACATTACAGTCTGGAGCGACTCATTACTGCGTTATGTGTAATATGTAATTAGTATGTAATTACTAGAGTGTGTTACAGTAACTTAATCAATATAAAGACAGATCATTCTGAATGTAAAGCCAGCACCTTTGATCTAAAGTT
>JBBIGC010000001.1:45661408-45682222 GCA_037576955.1 Lepidarchus adonis
AGACAACAGCAATGATAAAACAAACAAAAGCAGTTAGAATTTGTATGCTTTCCTGAATAAAAATGTTTTTAGCTGTTAAAAAGTATGTCCTACATGAAAATGTAGCTGTAAAATTTGTCTATTTAAATCCTTTAAAATACATTTATATCGTCCTAATCAGTCTAAAGCAGTTTAACTCATACTAAACTCTTAACTACTATAAAGTTATAAGCAGCAATTTAGTCTGGACTGCTTTTAAAAAGAAGCATCACACAGGGCAACCAATCAGAACAGACAACATTTTAAATATTTTAAAGATACAACAATTGTTGCATTACTTTAATTGTAGGAATAATTCTAACACATTTGTAAAAGTTCATACAAAAGTACAGTACTGTGCAAAAAGAGAAAATTATATTTTTATATGTATCCTCTTGCAAAACATTAATACTAGTTTAATTGTTTATAACAGTAACACAGTAAACAGTCTTTATGTGTCAATGTGTTGGCTTGACCTCTCCTCATGGAAGCAGTGTTACTGTAGTTGCTATCAAATCTCTGCTTTGGCCTCAATCAGTCCTTCCTTCCAACTTCTGCTGAAGTTTCACACATCCATGCAATGGCTGGAGGCCTAGAGAGGAGATTTGGAACCAAACCTGTTCTTCTAACAAGCTCACAACATATCAGTGACTTTTACACAGATCAAACTCTTGATCATTTTTACTGATTCACTGTTGCTTTTACACTAATGCTCACTTGTGTTCTTACACTCAATGCTGAGAGAAATGTCCTTAAACCATGTGTGACTTTTATACAGTACTGTGTGTCCAGAGAACCTGAAATGTACTATTTCTGCGTTATTCTGCAAACTTCAGTTTTTCAACATGGCTCAGCATTGTGTCAGAATCACTGTAAGTGCTCAGCCTCACTTTCTTAATGCTTATTTCACCACTCACAGGACACTATGCGAACATCTTACAGTGTAGGGAGAAACATACAGAGTGTTGAGCGAGCTCTGTGAGCCACACTAGAAATGTCTAGTTCTTATGCTGGTTCTTCTGGTGCTTCTACAGGCCTTCATCTACCCCTTATGCTTTCTCATTCTGTCAGCATAGGCAGGTCAGACAAGGTTCAAACCACTCAGCGGTTCTGCTAAGTGTTTCTTAATCCCGTTACTTTATGAGGTAAATTATGGCCAGGCAGCCCATGCTGATCGCCCAGGGTTTTGGTCAGGCAACTAGATCTCTGTCTCTGCGTCGCCCCTTGGGTATACTCTCTTCATCCTGCTCTCTGTTGCCATGAACACCTGGCCGAGCGTATCACTGTCTGCAGGCTAGATGTGACTTTTTCTGATTTCTCCCACTGTAAGCTTTAACTTGAAAAGACATTTGTGTTGTTCTACTGGTATGTTTCGGCATCCCTGTTTTTACTGAGCTTTATCCCATTTCTAACTACTCTGCTTGGTCCCCATGGAGGAAGAGTGCTTGTTGAACAGCAACGCTTTGGTTTCTTCGTTTGGCATCTTTCTGCCTGGATGTCCTGAATACGTCACACGCTTCTGCAGAACCTGATCTAGTGGACCATGCCATGGATATTAATTCACCATGGACAGGGCTGGACCAGCAGACGTGCTGCCTGATATCAGAATCCCACGTCATATTTTATCTCCGTACATCTTCCAGGAGTGAGGGGGGCCATAGACAGCAAGGCGACTAGCTGGGTCACACATTTGCTCCACAGGTCACATGGGACTCCTTCACAAATTATTCTTTTTTACTTCCCTCCATTTCTCCACTCCTCCACTCACCTTCCCTTGACTATTTCAAATCGCCAGCAAATCCATTTGCTACTGTTTGATGACCATGCTTTCCTGCTCCTCCCCCTCATGTATTGCTCATTTCAGACTTACAGCTCTCTCTGTATTATCTTTCCTCAGCTCTTCTTCAGGTGGTTGGAAAAGAAAAGATTCATATTAATGCTATACTTATTTCATATATACCGCAGCATTTTACAATCGATATCATATTTGCTGTCTGATACCATAATAATGTTTTCAAATGAACAGAAAATATAAAACTCACTTATAGTAAAAGCCAGTAAGCAGATGCAGTCGGGAATTGTTGTGAGATTTCTGTTCTTTTCTCAGTAGAAAAACATATTTGTTCCTGGTTATTGACCTTGTGCTATAGATGTAGGAGATAGACTTTAAGTTTTATGATATTTTTGGAAAACTAAGGGAATAGAAGAATAATCCTAAGCATTATGCAGTAGTAATACAAGAACATTTTGACAGTTTGACAGTGAAATTCAGGAAATATTTAATCAAAACCAAGAATGAAAAATGTTGACAATAAATTAGTTTACATAAAATAAATGTACTAAACACAAAGTATGTAGGCTACAAAATGTCAAATAAAACACCACAGAGAACAGTTGATTGTATTGTACTGTGAATTTAACTTTTCTTTGAATTTTGGTACACTTGGGATTGAAAATTTCTGTCTACGTAGTTTTGATCCTGCATATCAAACGGGATGTTTTTGGTCTGAACAGAGATTATAAATTGTTTGTCTAATGTCGAAATTGTGAAGTAGGTCCCTGTGGCTGATATTTTCACTGTTTATCTGTTGTCATTTCCATGATTTTTGTGGATTTGTGGAATATGTCATATTTGACCATTATTCACCAAAAATGTTTCATGGTCAAAATTTCTGTACAGCTGTAATCGCCGTCTTGGAGTCATGGCTAAGTATTAAATTAAAATACTGTAAATACTTTCTTGCTCAGTAATTCTGCATGCTGCAGCAGCCTCCCTCCCAAACACCCTGATCCCCACCACATGTTTTAATAGGATTATCCAAATGTTTAATCTGCGCTATCAACAACACCAACACTAAATCCAAGTTTTTCCAGTGTCCGATTTGTACAGGCACGCAACAGACATGTATGTTTTTGTATGGCTGCAATAAATTGTTAGGCCTTTGCAGTATGGCAGCTGTAATTGATGTGTCTGGAGCCCAGTTTTGTGTCTGTGTTTATGTGAAACATACACAGCCTCAGAGACAAAATTCTATCCGCAGCCAAGCTGGTAAAATGTCACTGTTTTATAGCAAATCCTCTCTCGACATAAGTCATCTGTCTCCACCTAAAGGCTGTTTACCAGACCTTGGTTAAATAATGTTAGGTTAGTCTGTATAAGCCTCCTCCTAATTCTTTCTTCTCTACCTGTCTGGTCCCACAGATGAGCTGAAGAAGCAGGTGGAGATGAGAAGGATGCAGATAGCAGCACAGGGTACGTCCAGACAGTTATACTACTTTTTGACAGCAAAGAGGCTTCCTCATCCTTTATCCTTGGCTTTTAAACCAAGCACAAGCATGCAGTCTTAAGTTTGGGCACAATAGATTATAGATTTTAGTGATTTTGGTAATTGAAAAGCTGTTAACACAGTTTCTCTATGACAAGGAAAAAATACACAATATTTTCAGCAAACAATGTTCCAAAGTCTCAGATTCTTTTTACAAGGTTTCAGACCTTAATTAGCTCATTAGATCTGATGCATGGCGACGGCTGTCATTAGTAAATGTCAGCTGGTTCCAATTTCAAATACAAATGACTTTTCAAACCTTGTGCACACACTTGTGGACGCTCAACAACCATGGGTTTCTCTAAGCAGCTGTGTAAGACTCTGAAAATGAAAGTTGTTGATGCCCAAAATGCAGGAGAAGGCAAGTAGATAGCAAAGTATTGCCAGCTTGTAGTTTCCACCATAAGAAATTCTACTGGACTTCAGAAAATGGTCATGTAAAAAATAATTTACAACTGCCACTGTTAAAGTAGTTAGTTTGGGTAAATTCTCACTTAATTTTTGGTTGTTTTTTTATATTTGTATTGCACAAACCTAAAATATCAGTATTATTTGCCCAGTATTATTTCACACATATGGATTAGACAGAACAACAGGAGAGTGGGTGGCATGACTGACTTCCTTTTTTTATAAACAGGAGGGCAGCTCCTGCCAGTGGCCTGTCGAAGCATTTGAGAAGAGTCTGCTTTTTATTATGGTGGAACATGTACTGAAACACACCCTATGGCCTTGAATATATGCAGTTTGTGTACAGAAACTTTTGCATTGGGGTGATTGGGTGTGTTCCTCTGAATGTCCCATCTACAGTCCCTTTGTGGAGCGTTTATGAAAGACTGCAGTATTTCGGTTTTGTGGTAGTGTGTGTGGTCTCAGCCACTCAGTGTTAGATGTGGAGTTTGTTGGTGGCATCATGGGAGCGGTGTCTTGGCTCACAGCGCTCTGGGAAGCGCCACTGAACACTGTCATAGCCAGTGAGGGTGGATGAAATAAAGGCAATCAAATGTATTAATATAGCACATTATCATATACAGGGGTCATTCAATGTGCTTTACAGAGATAAATACTTAAGATAGATAGAGATAAAAATTTATTAAAACAATCCTTAAAATTGAAAGAAAATAGAGAAAAGCATAAAAAAAGCTATAAAATTAAAATTAAAGTTCTAGAAATAAAAATGTTGGTAACCAATAGATTTCATGCTAGGAATGAAGTCGGAGCAACCCATTTTGTTCCCCTTATGCTCATGTCCTCAATGGGTCTTGTTGTCATGGGACGTCCCGTCCAGGTTATACTCTCACCCTAACCTCAGTTGAAGGGTAAAGAAAACCCTAAATGGAACATCTGTGCAACTGTAATCATCAGCCAAACAAAATATTGCCAACAGTGATGAGCAAATTGATTTCTTCCGTTTTAGGTGTAACAGGGAGCCAGTCGAATTTAGAGTCAGACCCTGTAGAGGAGGGACTCCGCAGCCAGATGGAAGAGGAGAAGAAAAAGTGTGTTTTATTCCGTTTCTTGCATTTCTACAGATATAACACTACGAATTTACTTCTTCTGATGTGCGTTTACCATTCCTTTTACAGTTACAGGAGCACGTTTGAACGGTTAAAAGGCTTGAAGACCGAGATTGAACATCTCCAACACCTGCGTCAAAAATCAAAGCTCAAACTGCAGAGGGACTTTCAGGACTGGTGGGCCCTGGAAGCCACAAGGCTGCAGGTTCACGTAACTTACATGACAAAGCAGAAACGGAGTATTGCAAAACCGCATTGCATGTGTCTCTCAGACCCAGAATAAGTAGTGTGATCCCCTGAGCCTCCAGATGGCAGCTGATGTTGCTCAGACGACTCTCTGCTCCAAAGTGCTCCACATTTTAAATGTAATTCAGCAACATCTGACCAGCAGACTGAGCTAGAAATGCCCCGTTTTGATCTCGTCAATAGGAAATATGAATCTTCCGCCCAGACTCATAAGCAGCTGTGCAACATTGCTGTGAATCTTTCCCAAGTCGTTTCCAAAGGAAATACCTCATCCTGCGCATTGTCTTTGCATTTTCTTTGAATTCGAAACATGAAGTGAAATATAAACCTTCTTCTAGAGAATTGTTAATTAAATTTGCTTCAAAGGATCTTTCCTGAGTCCATTTTGCATTCAGAGTATATTTTAGGCCTGAAAATTTTTTAGAAATTCTCCTGAAAATGTTTTTTTTTCTTAACATGCTTTCAAAAGATTTTTTCAATAGTAGATCCAGTGGGGAAAAAAAACTGTACACAAAAATCTGAGAGAGATGCTGAAACCTGCACATAGTCAAGCAGTAAGATCCACAGAGTGCTTTCTTCCCTTCTGAGGTCAAATGAGGGCTTCTGAAAAAGTCTTAGCGCAATCAAATTTTGGGAATCTTGTCGAATGTGCTCATGCTGTCTGTGTGTAATTTTTCAGCAGGATCACAGATCAGACAGTACAGGAGTGAGGCAGAGCCAGGTCAGCTCGACAAGGTAAGTCTAACCTTTTCACAGATACATTTACTGACATTTTTGTGACCCTTTTCAGTTATTATATCTGGATTAAGCTCAAGCCCTTTACTATTTATGCTTACCCTCATTCTAGAAAATAAAATGCCATTTTCTATAATATATCCACATAACGTACATATTATACATTTAAATACATGAAAATGATCCTGATAAATGCTGAATATCTTGACTGTTCTTTAGGCGACACTTTACTGCAGTCTTATCAGTATATTTTTGTAATAAATATGTATAGCAGAGTAATGAATTCCTCATAAGACCGTGGTTATGTATGATATGACCAAATGTGTAAAATACTTGTTTAATAAAGGATATTGTCCGTTAATGTAAGCATGTGAAAGCAATGTCAGTGCTTCCTTAGTATTTTATGTTTGTGAACTAGCAGTGCCCCTTGTGGTCATATAACACACTGCAGGCTGCAAAAGGAGAAGAAGCCTGCTGTTCAGTATTATGATGTTTAGCATTTCTGCTTAGAAGTGCATGTCCAGTTTCTGTTTCTTAGGGACAAAGTGTCTGTCACTACATACAGTGGATAACTTAAACACTCTGCTTGTTGGAGTGGAAATCTGCAGTACAGCATGCTTGTGTTAACATTTCATGAACTAGTAACCTTTTTTCCAGTTCATATGATTTCATCGAAACCCAGGAGACAACACATAATGACATAACTACTGTATCTTCAACAGATCTCAGGTAAACAAATATGAAGGTATAATATTTTAAATAAATTATGTATGTATATATTCCTATTTTTAATGGCTTGTTTCAGCTATTTTAGGTTCTTGCTGGCCCCAAGGACTATGTAGAAAACACTGCTTGAGATAAATATTTTACGTTTGTGTGTATAATTTTCAGAGCCTTGTCCTCCACTGGCCTCTCCTCTACATCTATCCCACTGACTGGAGACCAGCAGACTGATGCAGATATCCTAGCCTTCATCAAAGCAAGGCAAAGTCTGCTGACTAGAGCAGGTACCTCCTACACATGCACACACACACATACATGCCAGAATGTAATGGAAATGTGAAGACATTTCACATTTACAGCAGTATTTATTAATAACAGACCTTTAATCTGGTATGTAATGCTTAAAGGGCTTCCTGAAGCAGAGTTTTAAAAACAGGAACAAAAACAATCAAACAAAAAAGTATCTAAAAGAACCAAAAGAAACGATCATTGATGAAGGTCTCTGAGAGTTGCAGAAAGGAAGAGAATGCCTCATAAAAGAACTCAGTGCTGTATTACTGGATAACAGGATAGCACACAAATGCTGCTTGAGAAGGTAGAATTGCAAAGCAGGTTATATTTGCAGCTTGAGGTGTAGGCAGAGCTGAAATGGCTACTTCAGGCAATAGTCTGCTGTTTGCTGTTTGAGGTGGTAGTGCGATAGACGTCGTTGCTGCTTTGGTGGTCGATATACTGGAGTTTTCTTCAACTGTCTGCATTAAGCTGGTTATTGGAAGTAAGAGGTTTGCTCCTTGAGAACATAGTGTGCTAGAGTTTTTTGGGTCCATTGTTGGTGCATTAGAGCTCTCTACCTGAGGAACACTAGCACTTTCGGGGACTGGTGCTTGCGAGATTGCAGCAGGTTGACTTAGTTGGTTGGAGATGCTTGGGTTTGCCTCGTGATGGGGTGCACATAGGTTTTTCTGAGGTACAATAGAGCTGTTTGTTCCTTGAGGAGGTTCTGCTAAAGAAGTAGTAAGAGAAACAACAGCAGAGATGATTGGCATTGCTGTTGGTGGTGCCACCATATTGGAACTGGTTGAGTTTGCTGCTTGAGGGATCACTTCACCAGATCTGAGCAACGTTCCTGACTGAGAGGACAGTAGACTAAGGCTCACTGGATTTTCTTCTTGAGAAGATGTGGGGTTTAATGTTTGAGGTAGTGTGCTAGGGTTGGTGGCTTCTGCAGCTGGAGGTGGGATTGTGCTTGAGCTTGTTGTTTTAACAGGTAGTACACTGGCACAGATTAGGTTTCCCATTACAGGTGCAATGGTCATAGAAATGGGTGGATTTGCCGTCTGACTGGGTTGTACAGCTGGGTTTTTTGCAAACACTGTTTGAAGTGCTACTTGTGGTGTCCGTTCAGCAGGTTTGGTTAAGCCTTCGAACTTCTTCCCTTTCTTAAAACTTTTTCCTGCATTTCGAACAAAGTCTCTCATATTCTGTATTGTTCTATGTTTCAGCACAGGTTTCTCCAGCATTTGGCAACGCTGGCATTCATACACCTTAGCCAGTTTTCCATAGTAAATGTGTTTTTTAAAATGCTTAATCATGGCAGCTTTCTCTGTCTTTGTCCATTGCCTTTTTGTTAATTTCTTCTTGTTCAGTTCGTTTTCCTTCGAAGCAGGACTCTCTAATGGGGGAGACCAGATTTAATGTACCACAGTAAAACAGTACCACTTCTTTCTGTGCATGAAATGTGAAATATACTTAAGGTAATTATGGCCTATTAGGCATTATTTATGACATATGTAGGCATCAAAATATAGTTCTTTGTTAGTGGAAGATAATTCAAGCAATTACAGCTTCTTATATGATGTGGGGCAACGTACCTTCAGCATCTTGTTTAGTTCCAGTGTCCACTTTCTCTGTTGTTGTAGCAGGTTTAGCACATTCATTCTTAGATTTTGGAGTTAGCCTGGTTTCCTTTTTCTTAGATTTATTCTCTGAAGACTGCACTCTACCTCTATGCAGTAGGAAGTTTGCTTTTTGTACAGAAAGCAAGATAAAAAATGTTAATTTTAATATTTTCTGTATTTTTATATGAATGTAACCTAAAACTGTCTGACAGTCCTAAAAGGAGATGAAGAAAACTTGATTATATTTGGTTATGTATTTTCTTTAAAAAAAAAAAAATTGTGTGGCAAAAGTATGTATAATATAAATAAAGTCTGTTTACAAACATCTTTAACACCTCTGCAGAATATTACAACATGTGGTGAAATTAAACATGACATATAAATAAAAATTTAATTAATCTTCAGGATCTTCAGCAGTGACATTAACAGGAGTGGCTTGTCTGGGTAGGTGGGTGTGGGGGGGGATTACACATAGCAGTGCACAATAACCTGTTGGTCCTGATGGAAAGTTAATACCATATTTCCCCAACAATAGGCCGCAGCTTATACATCCATTTTACAAACCTGGTATTGGGTGCAGTTTGCTTAAATGAGGCGTCCTTTCTAAAAACATGAAAACACATTCACTAAAAGTATAACTCAGTACAAAAATACAACATCCCCTAATGATTAGCTGAATTTAAATGTTCGGTTTACTGCAGCAGTTAGAAAGACAGATCAGTCATGCTGCGCTGCTGCATCCAGCCTCTTAAACTTTTTCAGCCCTTTGCTACATTACATTACATTCTAGTGTATAATACAAGCTGGGAAAAAGCTTAATTTAACAAAAATAAAAGGAACAAAAGTTTATTGTTGGCTAGAAAAGATGAATTTTTAATTTTCGTTTGAACAACTGGAGGGTGGGGGTACTACAGTACTTAGATGTCAATCATCTGTCTACATGTAAATTCTTCAGTATAAATTTAGCAACACTGAAATTATTAGGTTTAACTTTCTTCAAATCCTTCAAAATCAGATTTGTAAACATCATTGTCTTTGCTGAACAACTCAATTTGTGCTGCTTTGCTGTTGCTGATGTCGGACACGCTTTCGTCACCAGTTTGGCTCTCAGATATTGCAGACATTACTTCACAAAGGCTGGAGCTTTAATTCTGCAGTGTAGTTCCTGCGTTGTGGCATTATATTGGTAAGTTATCAATTTAATTGTTTATGCTCAATTACGTTATAATTTCACTACTGGTATAGAGCTGCAAAGACTCCAGGGGCCAAGTTATATGCTTCTATTTCAGATCAATAAATTCATGCTGCAGCTAATAACATGAGGGCTCCTTCTTTTTCTTTTCTTTTTTTTTAAACATAAATGAGCATTTTCTGCTGCTTATAGAATGGGGTGGCCTATAATGTGGGACAGCCTATCATTGGGGAAATATGGTAGTTTTTATTTTGTATTTGTTAGTTGATATCTGATGCTGCACAGATTGTGTTGGTCATTCTCTAGTCCCTCATCAGTGGTTGATTTCTAACCGCAGGACACTGTTGACTGACTATTCTGTTGGTTGGTGGACTCTTCTGAGTCCAGCAGCAACACACACAAACATACACTTCACTACCATGTCGATTATGGTCAGAGAATGATCCTCCACCCTAAAACACCTGCTAACCAGAGGCTCAGTGGAAGTTCTGACCATTGAACCTACATACTGTACCTGTAAGGCGAGCGGAGCTGGAATATGAATTTACAGGGAGTGTACTTAATACAAGTCTGCTGTAATTAATGAAGTGGCTAGTCTATATCTAGAGTATATCAAACATGCTGGTTTAGATCTTAGAAAAGAAAAATCAGAGATCAAATTTTGCTGTGTTTGCTGCATATTGCATGTTACCATGGGGTAGTAGTGTAAGCAATAGAATTAGTTTTTGATAGAGGGGGAAACTTACCACATTCTTCCTCAAAATCATCTTCACTGTCACTCTCGTTGACCTCACCTGAAAAATAGTTTTTTTAATATTATATAAATGGGATTTGGAAATAGAAATCTTTGAAGATACAAAAACTGTTTACTATCAAAATAATACATAATACATTAATAAATGAAAGTAACTATTTGTGATTCTGAACACACCCAATCATAAAGTGCACCACAATGAAATGTGACCTTTAACCCATCTACACAGTGGGCAGTAATCAACAGCACCCAGGGAGCAGCGTACTGGGACGGTACTTTACACAAGGGTACTTTACTAGTGCCTTGGCTGGGACTTCAATTTGCGACCCTCCAGTCACAAGAGCAAGGTCCTAACCACTAGGCCAGGGGTGCCCAACCACCGCGGAACGGTACCGGGCCGTAGAGCATTATGTATCCGTACAAAAAAATGTAAAAAAAATTGTTTAAATACAATCTCAGTCCGTAGCATCCAAGTATGTTCGAGACATCAACTTTGCCAGTATTGTGGATAAAAATCATGGCAGAAAACCCTGAGATCACCATAACAGCACTGAAAACCCTGTTTCCATTTCCGACAATTTTTTTGTGTGAAGTGGGGTTTTCTGTTGTCACAGCAACCGAAACAAAATGACGGAGTACACTGAGCATAAGCAACACACTTCGGGGATCACTGTCTCCCATTAAGCAGATGGGACTGTCCTATTGCAGGAAAAAAACAAGGTCTGGGCTCTCTTTGATTTAAAATTATGGTGAGTTATATATTTTCATGTACTTTATATTTTTTGTAGCATTAGGGGGCAGAGAGGAGGATGTTACTCTCAATGTTGTTGGCGCATTACAGGAGGATGCTGCTAATAAAGTTACATAATTACACAGTGGATTCACATTTATTATTATATTTACAAAATACCACAGTTTTTGTATTGGTTGTATAATTTCATTTTTGTGTATTTATCCGCAACACCTTAAAGGCTGGTCCGTGAAAATATTGTCTGACATTAAACCGTCCCGTGGGGCAAAAATGTTGGGGACCGCTGCACTAGGCCACCACTGCCCTAATAATAAATAATAAAAATGACAATGGAAACGCACCTGGTAGTACAATGTCATCTAGAGACTCCCCAAGCAGGTGAGCAGCACTTCCCTTTTCTATGGCCAGAATGAGCTTGCAGAGTTTGGTCAAGCGTTCCGTGGCCTCGGGTTGTCTGTAGTACTCCTTTCGGACACTTATATCGTGCCCTGTGAACTTCGCCAGCTTTCTTAACTCCTGATTCTTCAGACTGAGGACTTGAGTGAGTGTCGCGATGTGTCTGCTGAATGCAGTGGACCTAAGTGATTCGGGATTCCTTGCGCCACTTTCTCTGGCACAGATTCTTAGAGCGTTTTCTCCTCTGTAGAACCTTTTGCTTTTGGGCTTGCCAAAAACAAATGTGTTACTGGCGTCAACACCACACCGCTCTCTCTTCTCAATCAAAAGCACTAACGAACTGATCATTTCTGGGGTTAAAATGATCGTTACCTGGCCTTCCATCTTCTGCTTGACCTTAATTTTGCAGCAATGTTTGCAGAACTCTTTCTCAAATTCTGTAAGTGCATCTTCAGGAGCCTGCACGTTGTCTCGCTCCTGGAAGTCCTTGATGGTCATTTGTGAGATTTCTCCATGTCTGCGATTAAACATCAGGATCTGTGCCATCAACACTTTGGAAAGGTCAGCATAACTCTGAGCAGTCTGTGTCTCTTTCAGTTCCTTCAGTGCACACTGCGAGGCCTTTTCCAGATGGCAGTGAAGAATGCGGACATCTTGGATGAAAGGCAATAAAGGAGGGTTGCTGAAGACTGGTGTATGAAAATTTGTGTCAGCTAATGCAAACTGAGCATGTTCCTCATCAAACAGCTTCAAAAACACAGTAGTCGATTCTATTAGTCTTTTATCCTCAACCATGTGTGCTTTCTCTGCCGACATGAAGCAAAATTTTCTCAAAGTCTGCCCAATCCTGCGGGCAAGGCTTGGCATTGCAAAGCACTTCGTTTTTTCATTAAATTGAGCCATTTCTCGAACCGCTTCAATCACCTTCGGAAAGCTTGATGGTTTTATAGCCTCAGCCAGGTTTCTTATTGATTTCTTGTGCAATATGATCAAAAACTTTCCAAGATTTCTAAGAGTTTGTCTAACAAATGCATGTCTTTCTTTGGACTTGCTCTTCTTGTCAAAAAAATTTTGTGCCAATCTCAGTACATACTCATCCTCTGTGATGACATAAGCTACTTCGTCTTGGTGCATTTCACAAAGCACCCTCTTCACGTCTTCCGAAATGTGCTGCAAGTGTGGGAACTTTGCCATGGCAGCAAAAGCCAGAACTCTGGACTTTGTCGTTTTTGGTGTATCTCTATCTGGGTTGGAGGTGCAGCGTCTCAAATGTTTCCAAAGCTCTTTGCGTATAAACAGCCCTTTACAATACATGCAGAATTCAAACTTCAGTGTGTCAATGTTCTCCCTTGGTGTTCGCCTAAGCTTGATCAATCCAACACCTTTACGAATAACCTGGTTGTTATGTTGAAAATTCCCTCTATTCCTTAATACTTCTAGGATGCGTTTCCTTTCTCTGGATGACTTCCGTAGCTTAAGAGCATGTGCAATTTCAACATTTTGTTCTCTGTGCAATTTAAAATGCCTTGATATTTTGGCGAAATCATTTCCACACACGAAACAGAAATTCTTCTTTGTGGCCTGTGCGACTAAGCAAATTTGATTTGCCCGAATTAACTCTTCCTTCCCTTTCTTTGATGCGACTGGAGCTTTTGATTTTTCATCATCATCACTGTCTGTGTCCGAGTCTGCTATGAATTCTTCATCTGATGGGACTCCTTCATTGCTATCCACATCACTAAGGTTTGAATTCTGGTCATCTTGGGAAGACTGGAAAAAAGGTACAATAGGGCTAGCATGTTATTTGGCATTAGCAGTTCTAAAAAGTCTTAAAATTTGTTGAAGGTTAATGGGTACATATTAAATAATATAAATACTACAGTGCAGTCTACATTGTCAGAAAAATCAGTACTGCACTGGTATATTTGACAATTTGAAGGTACTCTCATAGAGACGCTTATATTATATTCCAGAGCAAAATGTATATTTTATAACATTTTATAAACCTTTTATTTCCAAGAGTGTAAGTGACTCATACAAAATCATCATCTTATTTAGAGGAGGAGCCCTATGTTTTTTAACTCTGCATATTAGGGTCAGAAATTGTACCTGTTTGGCAGACTGAGACGTCTCCTCTTCTTCCAAAACCATCTGCACAAACAAAGTTCTTTAGAGTTGCACTACGCATGTATGTGCAAACAATTTCTACACAATTCAGCCATAAAGACCACGTTTGTATCCTGGCGGACTTAAATATTCCTGGATAGTACACATTTTCCCCACAGTACATATAGCAGGCAAATTACAGAAAAAGAAATTCAGATTAAAATGAGTTGTTGGATCTTCAAGAGCCACTAAAACAGCTTCAGTACACCTTGGCCTTTGTTCTTTATGCACATATACACACTCAAGCACTGTATTCCACTCTGCTGTGAAGCTTGCACGCAAGAATTTCACTCACTATACTAATGTACCAGTAGCGTGATGTGACAAAGATTTGATTTTGATTTGATTTAAGTGGGACTGTACTGAAATGTACTGCTGGGTTGAGATCTGGCGACTACAAAGACCACAGCGTATGACTTCTATTATTTTCATTCTAATGAAACCATGTAGTGACCCCCTGTGCATGAAGAACTGTCAAACCCATCAATAAAGAACTATTGTATTACACTTACAACTGTGATTCTTCATCTGAAATGTTCTAATGTGCCTGCATTTATGGAGGATGGTGAAGGATGACTCGCTTGGCTATTACTTTTTCCACATCTCTGTCAACAAGTGCATAGGGTTTTTATGTCACCAAAGTCTCTAAAGTGCATTCTCCTTTGTAACGAGAGGTTTATGCACCGCAACCCCACTATAATTTCACTTCTATTAAAAAAAAAAAGAAAAAATGGGGCAGTGGTGCTTAAGACTTTGCCCCTGAGATCAGAAGGTTGCAGGTTCAAGCCCCAGCCTGGGCACCAATGAGGTACCCTTGAGCAATGGTCCCCGGGTGCTGTTGACTGTTGCCCACTGCTCCACGTGTGCACGTGTGATGGGTTAAATGCAGAGGACACATTTCGCTGTGGTGTGTTCACAATGACATATATTCACCTTCACTTATATCCTTCTATATGAAGTTGCAGATGGACTGGTTTAGGGGTCTGGATTGACCCAAGGAACAATGTTTGTATATATTACAAAAATGCACAAGATATGATTGTGCACGTTTGAGTTTCCAACCATTAAAAAAAAAAAAAAAAAACACTTTAGTTTGCAAAACACACAAATCACATGATGAGTACCATCAAAAGTGACAGGGAAGATTTACAGGATGGTAATATATGGAGGTGCAGAGTTACAGATACTGAGGTTTGTGTTGGGAGTGAGGAGGATGGAAAGGATTAGAGATGAGTAGGCCAGAGGAGCAGCAGTTTGGTAACAAAGTCAGAAAAGTGAGATTGCGTTGGTTTGGATGTGTGCAGAGGAGACAGACAGGGTATATTGGGAACAGGATGTTGAGGATGGAGCTGCTACACAGGAGGAGAAGAGGAAGGCTGAAGAATAGGTTTATGGATGCAGTGAGAAAGGACATGCCAGCAGTTGGTGAAGAAGAGGAAGATGCAGAGGACAGGATGGATAAATAATGGACTGGAACAGTCAAATCACAAGCTATGGCCTTTGTGGTCACCAGATCTCAACCACACATGGAACAGTTGTGTTTGTGCTCTTCACCACTATCATCAAAACACTAATTTAGGGAATATGTTTTGGAAGAATGGTGTTTGATCCCTCCAGTTCAGTTCCAGAGACCTCTATGTTCTAGGCTGAAGCTGTTCTGGTGGTTCATTCGCAGTCATCTGTAGCTCATTAACCATAATAGTTAAGCATTAAGATTAGTGTTATTTCACTGTTCAGGGTCTCAGTGGATGAGGGTCAGAAATCATACTTCTGCATTCTGAGATGAATCATTATCACATGTCTGCTGCTCCTCTTCACAGGCTGTCTACAAAGGAAATACAGTTATGAGTTATATTGTCCCCTTTAGACAGCCATACACATGAGAGTTTAACCTTAGCCAAATACACCTGTTGTTCATGAGGATTCTGTAAGGGGAATCTCTTTTACTAAGCCCTGTTTAATTCCTGTCTGGAAAATATCTACCTGCTGATGCAAAATCTTCCTGAAGTTCTGCCCGAGTGGTTCTTGGCTCTTAGAGAACTCTCCTGATTATTCTTTGGACTCCTCGGACAGGAATCTTACGTGGAGCACCTGATTGTGGCCAGTTTATGGTGAACTCTTTCCATTTCCGTATAATGGCCCCCACAGTGCTCACAGGAACATTCAGCATTCTGGAAATGCGCCTATAACCATTCCCTTCAGAATGCTTTTCAACGATAAGACTACGAAGTTCTTGGGAGAGTTCTTTGCTTTTACCCATCATGAAGTCTTTCCTGTGTGTCTCCTGGGTAATGAGAAGCCTGTATAGGCCATCAATTAGGACTGTCTGATATCTATTAGTACTGACAGGGGGCAGGGTTTCTCTCTCAATACTGACAGATTTCTATGCCATTTTGCACCTTGTTATGTGTTCAATACTTTTTCGTTGTGTCTTTTCACTTTATTACACACAACTCAATTTATGGACTTCTATGTTTATATGTCTATGCATATATTAAATACTTGAGTTTATATTGACATGTGCAAATTTTGTGTCAATAGCCAACTTAGAAATACCCTTACTAATAAAATACTGGCGTGTCAAATATGTATTCTCCACGCTGTAAATATAACTTTCATGGACTACATACCTGTTCAGATCTCTGCACTTCAGACACTTCGTGCTCACCCCTCTGCCCCTCATCATCTGCTTTCTGTAGTTGAAAGATAATTAATTTCAAACTTAATACTGTGGGTCAAATCAGAGCATGTCATCTTTTCCAACAAAGTTTCAGATTAATCTTACTTGTTCGTTTACAGGAGAAGAGGAATCTTTACTTTCCAGCTGATCGTTCTCACACGTCTGCAGTAGAACAGGAAAGTTCAGGAAAGTAAAAGTTAAGGGAAATTCACCTCTCTGCTTTATAGGTAGAAAAAGCTGATGGATTGGTAACTTATGCAGGAGGATAAACAGTGTGATAGTGAACAATGTGGAAGTACAGATGTTCTACCAGTGCATAAGGGAAATGGTTTAAGTAATGTAAGTAAAGGGCAGAATAAAGGCACCTTCATATAAACTTGTTGAAAACAGTTGGGACCTCTGACACGATGCAACAATCAGACCCTCATAGGAAACAGATTTAAACTGTGGCCCAAATGAGTGCAGGACACGCTAGAAAAAGAAAGTCTAGACCAAACAGAATTGTTCAAATGTTCAGCTCTATAAAGCTACCTGTTCAGCTGACTCTGTACAAAACTGTTCTTCCACACCAGGCTCAAAATCCATACAAGTCTCTTCGTCTTCGAAGACTTCCTTCTGTTAAAAAACAGACAGACACATTAAAGACAATACTGGTTAAAGAGGTAAAGATAAATCTAGCACAAAACACATTTGTTCAGCTCTACAAAACTACCTGTTCAATTGGCTCTTTAAATGACTGTTCTTCCACAAAAGGCTCAACTTCCATGCAAGTCTGTTGATCTCCAAGGACTTCCTTCTTTAAAAAAAATTAAAGAATAAAATAAATAATAATAATAACAATAATAATAAAAATTATGGAAAATAACAGACACCCCTTCAAATGACAAGAGCAGCTTGTCCAAACTCACACTGAAGAGCAGATACAAGACTTTGCAGGACTGGCATCTGTTGTAATGATCTCATGTAACGATGTACAACCCAAATATGGCAATGACCAAATGCGTTCTTTGGGAAATTACTTCACCAGTTTGACTGACAAGTGGCTGGCACAGGCACAGTGTGACGGGCAGTCAAAACATTGTAAAAGTTTTCCCATAAAAGCCCAGAGCAGTTGAGTGAATTTTGTGAGTTTGTCAGATAATGACTTGGTCATGCCGATGAGACCCTCACCCAACCCTGGGTTTTTCGGGGGAAACTTATACCAGAACACAGCAGGATTGAATATGGTGACTCTTCTGTAACTTCTGAGAAATTGTAAGTAAAAGATTTTTGTTTTTAATATCAAATGTTTTCCAGATTCATTCTTTGTGTGGAAAATCATTATTTAGATAAGAGATTAGTTATGTCAAGACTACTTGCAATTTAAAGTCCTTCTGTTGGGAGAAGAAAGGTTTTTACCCCTTATTTTCCCTCAGCCAGAGGAGGCACCCTTCAGTGAAATAATAATAATATAGATCGGAAAGTGTCAAAGTGCAAAATGTAATGTATTATATGATTATAATATATTAGATATATCCTATAATTACTCAAACATGGCACCCAATCATAGGTGCACAAAGACATTCTAATCTAATCAAATCAAATCCAAGTTAGGATTCTCATAAATGGTGGCTAGAACCGTGGGTGCACTGAACAGAAAGTGTCAGAAATGGGAGATATAGCCTAGAGAAACTGAATCTAAAAGCCATAGGAAAGGCTAAGATCAGAAATCCAGGATAGATAAACCTTAGTGTTCCTGACAAACTGCAGAGGGTGACATCTGGAAAATTACAAATTTCTTAAAAAAGGAACGTCGGTGTTACTGGGTAAAGATAGGTACTTTATGTAAATACAAAACCCAGATACAAACTTCGCCCAAGACCCAGCAGAATGGGAGAAAATATATATTTTGAAATATATTGGATAACACAGAGTTTATAAAGACAGAGTTGCCAGATAACTAGGTGAAACACTAATTTTCTCTATTAGAGTTACTGGATGCACAATAATGAGTAAAAACTCTACAGTGTAAATGGGTGGAGACTAAAATACAAAACCCAGATACGAGCCCTGTTAAGGATGGATGAACAAATGGGCAAAAGTTAATAAACTTGGATAACACAGAGTTTAGAGAGACAGGGTTGCCAGATAACTAGGTCAAATACTCCCTAATTTTCAGACCCTCATTAGAAACAAATTTATACTGTGGCCCAAACGAGTGCAGGACATGCTAGAAACATTAAGCCTGGACAAACAGAATTGTTCAAATATTTAGCTCTATAAAGTGTACAAGACTGTTCTTCCACACAAGACTCAATGTCCATACAAGTCTGTCGGTCTTCGAAGACCTCCTTCTGTTAAAAAAAAAAAAAAAAAAAGATAGACGGACGATTTAAAGAAAATTCTGGTTAAAGAGATAAGGATAAATCTAGAGAAAAATAAAAATAAAATATATATATATATATATATATATATATATACACACACACACACACAAACTGTAGGGCAAAAAAGTATTTGCCAGCCACCGATTCTGCAAGTTGCCCCACTTGAAAAGATGAGAGAGTCTGTAAAGTTCATCATACTGTAGGTGCAGAAAATAAGTATTTGTTCAATAACAAAAGTTCACCTCAATACTTTGTAATGTAACCTTTGTTTGTCAAACGTTTCCTGTAGGTCTTCACCAGGTTTGCACACACTGTATCTGGTATTTAGATTCTCATTTAAATTTAGGTATGGAGACTGGCTAGGCCACTCCAGAACCTTGAAATGATTTTTACGTGGCCACTCCTTCATTGCCCGGGTGGTGTGTTTGGGATCATCGTCATGCTGGAAGATCCAGCCACGTTTCATCTTTAATGTTCTCAATAATGGAAGGATCTCACGATAAATCTCACGATACATGGCCCCATTCATCCTTTCATTAATACAGATCAGTTGTCCCGTCCCCTTTGCAGAAAAGCAGCCCAAATGCATAATTTTTCCACCCCCATGCTTCACAGTGGGTATGGTGTTCTTGGAATGCAACTCAGCATTCTCCAAACACAGCGAGTGGCGTTTATACCAAAGAGTTCCATTTTGGTCTCATTTGACCACATGACATTCTCCCAATCTCCTCTGCTACATCCAAATGGTCTCTGCCAAACTTTAGATGCGCCTGGACATTAAGCATGGGGACCTTTTGAGTGCTTTTTCCGTAATTCTGACAAAAAGCGTTTGTATATATATAAAAACTTGGGTCCATGTTAGTGCTGTAGCCTAGAACACACTTAGTTGTGCTAATGCTAATTATAATGCTGCTACTGGTGTTGCCACTGTTGTTTTCTCTTTATTAACTCGTGCCCGATTATCTCATGCATGTAATAATGCTGCAGAGGATTTATTAACAGCCAGTGACATGCTAGCGTCATGCTGCATGTGGCAATATGAGACACGAACAAGCAGCGTGCATATAGCAAATGCCAGTGTCTCTTGTGGGAGTCCAGTTTTATAGAGTCCAGTACAGAGTTTGATTATTTAAAAACAATAATCGATCTAAGACAAAACACATTTATAAACAAAACACTTTATAAAGCTACCTGTTCGGTTGGCTCTCTACAAGACTGTCCTTCGACAGAAGGCTCAACTTCAATGGAAGTCTGTTGATCCCCAATATACTTCTTCTGTAAAAAAAATAAATATATAAATATTTATAATATAAATAATATAATATATATATAAAAAGTGAAGTAACTCACTAGAACATGATCTTGTTCTGCAGGCAGACTACTGATAACCTGTTCCTCAGACTCCGTCGTCTCTTTAGGAGAGGTCTGTAATACAACAGAACATGCAACTCTTACTTCACTTTCAAAGATTCAGATCATTTTTTATATAAATGCATTCTACAAGGTTAATGAGATCAAACCTGATTTTTTGGCTGAAATCCACAAGGCTCTTTATTACCAGATATTTCTTCATTGCGATTGTTCTACAATTAAAACATATTTAGACTTGAAATGTCAGGGTACTTCAGCAAGGCTTAGCCTGTTCAGTGTGAACCCATAGGCAAAAACACATTCAGGAGCTGCTCATATTGTAGCACACTTCAGAAGAGCCCTGCACTCCAATTTCCATGACATTGACAGTATAAGCAAAACTGCCCAGTTCATAGGAGAATACACCTAAATGCCCAACATGAGCACCACCATAATCCAATCAAGGCACTTTTCTGCAGCACAGACTGGAATAATGTACTATAATCAAAAGGTATTGCTCAGATATTTGACACACTTCAAAATAACTATCTACCTCAAGGTTTGACCACATTTCCAATTACAAGCAATTTGGGATCTTCATTCTATAATTTAGTGATTCGTGATTAGTGATTTGTGATTTCTGATCATTGTGAACACACCACTGCACACAGTGCACCACAACGAAATTTGTCCTCTGCA
>JBBIGC010000001.1:45683893-45701623 GCA_037576955.1 Lepidarchus adonis
TCATGTCTCACTCTGCTGCCGGATCATGAGGAGGGAGATCATCTGTGATTCCCCCCACTCCTACTGAAGAGAGCAGCTTGGACAGAAAACCTGATCTCCCCTAAGGAACTGCAGATGCCTCTTAACATTGAACTCCTGATCTTATTTATTCATAATTTTCTTCTCTTTTTATCACACTGGGTTCCCCTTCCGAGCCTTGGTTCCTCTCCAGGTTTCTTTCTAATATTAAAGGGAGTATTTCCTTGACACTATCGCATTTGGCTCATTCTATAAACTCTGTAAAGCTGCTTTGTGACAACGTCAGTTGTAAAAAGCGCTGTTTAAATAAAATTGACTTGACCTCTACAAGATCTTGGCAAATATTAATGCAACTCTGGACGTAATAAATGTTGTGACAGTGCCACAGTGGCCTAGTGGTTAGGACTTTGCCCCTGAGATCAGAAGGTCGCAAGTTCAAGTCCTCGGGCACCACTGAGGAACCCATGAGCAAGATACTGTCTCCACTTCAGTGCTAACTGGGTGCTGTTGATAGCTGTGCATGTGTGGGTTAAATGCAGAAGTCACAATTCTTTGTGGTGTGTTCACAATGACAAATAGTCACTTTCACTTCATACACACAGATCAGCCATAACATTAAGACCACCTGCATAATAGTGAGCAGGTCCCCTCATGCTGCTGAAAGTTTTCTGACCACTTTCTACCACAGCCAGTGTTGACTTTTTGTCCCAACAGGAGCTCCTCTTTGGTTTCAGACAGGATAGCCTTTACTCCCCACATGCATCAGTGAGCCATGGATGCCAGTGACTCTGTTGCTGATTCAACAGTTAGATCATTTTTTAGGCATTAACTGAGGATTACTGAAGACCTAAAAAACTGAAGGTACTGTAGTCATCAGTTGTCAAAGTGGCTCAGATCCTTACAGTTCTGCTTTCCAGCACATCACCTTCAAGAACTGACTTTTTCCTTGCTACCAAATATATCCCAAACCCCTGACAGATCTCAATGTAAAGAAATAAACTGATACCAACATTGCTGTCGCTTCAAATGCCTACCTGGTCTGAAGTTACTGCCCCTAGAACCTGGTCCCCACACTCCATCACCTGTCCACCATTCTCTGATTCAGATGGGTTCCCCATACACAGCCACTGCAAATGGAAAAGTGTTCATTTATGATTAAATATACAGGTCGTTGTCACAAAGGCATAATAAGTGCATTTCACCTCATCTGATTTCTTGTGTCAGTTAATATTTTACGACTTCTCATATTGTCCAATAAAAATATACTGGAACATCAGATACTTCATTTAAGAACTTAATTAGTAACCTGTCTGACAAATGCTCTGACTGGCCAGTCACAAGCAGGAGATATGGCTACAAACTACACATCAGTTTTGGCAAAGGAAGTGAGAGTAGTTTAAATATAGTTATGCAAGAGACACTGAGTCCTAACTCACCGTGCCTCTGCGCCATGGCAGATCATAACCACCATAGTCATAGGTTATCTCCTCTCCTGCCTCAATGTCACGCAGTGCAAACAAGCAAAGATGTGGAACTTGACTGACGGAGATGATCTTCATCCTTGCGTTAGGATTAGAGTCATCGTTAACCAGTCGTCCCAGTGATCCATCATCAACTGAGGCGTCAATACTGCAACACATGGAGGGTGATAAACATGAGCATAAAGCAACACAGACACACGTAGTTCTGATTTTGACCGTATTTGACTGCCGTGGTTTCCTTAACCCAACTCAACCCTTCATTTTAGGAAACAAATATTCTTTAGTCTTTGTTTTATTCAAATAAATGTATTTCTTAATTTATTCCTTCCTACAATTAAACATATATTAATTAGTTAATTTTTTTATTTGTTCAATCACCTTCATTGATTTTTAAATTTATTTATTTGTTAATTAAAAATAAAGCAATGAATGATTGTATGAATAATTCATTCATTCATTGTTTGTTTGTTTATTCAGTCCTTCACTCACTCGTTCATTCAAGCATTCAATCATTTGTTCATTTATTTATTTCATCAAAGGGAAATTCTGTTCTCCAGCACAGCCTGATTAGCCACACACAACACCTCTGTGGATCTGTATCATGGTTCAAACAATGGAGGTGTCTGAGGACTTCAGAAAAAGACTTGTTGATATTTATAAAGCTAGAAAAGGTTACAAATCATTTGGGCCTGGGTGACTTGCAATGAATTATAAACTATACAAGACAATTCTAAAGGAAAACGTCAAGAATCTTGTGAGAGAGGTGTCATGCAGAAAAATAACGATCCTAAACACACAAGTTGTTCTACTGAAGAATGTTTAAAGAAAAATAAAAAGAATGTTTTAGAATGGCCAAGTCAAAGTCCTGACCTTAATCCAATTAAAAAGTTGCAGAAAAGTGACTTGTTCATGGGAGGAAGTCCATCAACATCAAAGAGTTGAAGCTGTTCTATATGTAGGAATGTTCTTCAGGGTCAATGTGCAGGACAAATTCATAATTGTGCATGACCAATTAATTGCATACAATTAGTTGCAGTTTTTCCTGCACAAGGAGTTCTCAACAGATACTGAAAACAGAAGTTAACATACTTTTACCACATGCAAATATGAAATGAAACATTTTTTTCAAAAAACATTTTAACTCTATTTTTAGGACTTGTTGATAATTTAGTACACATGAATAAAAAATACAAGTTTAAAGGGTTCACAACACAAACACTATTTTTAATTATATATATATATATATATATATATATATAAACTATATATAGAAACTGTAAGTTGGAACTCATACATGTAATTATGGCATATTTTTATTAAACATGAATGCGCAGCAGCATATAACTAACAAGAGTCTCTTGTAGGTGTTTGTTGTGGAGTGTGGCATGTTTCATGGGGAGCAATGCATTGTGGTCTATGTAGTGTCTGGTGCAGGAAAACAGGTGGGTAATACAGGCAGAAAAGAGGTGGGAAGAGCTGCATTCTGGGAGTTGTTGTTTGTTAGCAGCAAGCAGGTAAAATAAACACATGAATCACATCCACAGCAATAATGAAGTGAAACAGTTCCTGATCTTTACTGTAGAGTCTGATTTACACTTGGGAGTCAAAATGAAGTTTCCAAACAAGCAACACAAATGAAAGAGAGCGAATGGCACAACACTGTCTCCCTAGTATAGCACAGCATTGTGAAGAGCACATTCATCCGCTCGCCAACTAGTACCAGCCAGAACTTTGTTTCTATGTTTGTACATTATCTTATTATTTTTTTGTTTTAAAAATTGTCAAATTTAAAAAATTGCATTAAATATTTTCAGATAAAGCCACATTATTGTGTGTTCCCTTTACAGGATGTGGTCTCATATTTCCAGAACTTGATGACACCACTGCAAACAGACAGACAGACAGGCCTACGTACCAATAGCGAGTTTGGTTGTGTATGAAGTAGTAGGTGTAAGGGTCAGGAAAGCACTGTCCAGCCTCTCGCAGGGTTCCTCTGTACTCCACTATGAAACTCCCCTCAAGGATCCGAGCTGTGGCGAACACTCCACAACCTGCAGGAGAACACATACTCAGCCTGGAGGTGCAGAACCAACCCTGCAGCACTGAACCCAAGGAACTACTTTACCTTTAACTGCATTTATGAATTTACTCTCCACTGTGCTTTTGTCCTGTCGGGAGCATACATGCTGTTTGGCATCCAGAATGGAGTTTTTACACTTTCCCACTGAAAGAAAAAGATGAGAGACATGTGTTCTGGTAGAAACATCCTGAACTGTGCAATAACTGCAGCAAATCCACTGGAGATATGCCTTAAAATGATCAAAATCTATATAACTACAAAATAGCCCTCAGCTAAAAAGCCCGGCGACGTCATGCACGTGTAAAGAAATATAGTTCGTGTAAATTTTAGGCACAACTTACTTGCTGCTTCGCTGCGGAGCAGAGCTCGCTATGCTTCACCGGCCAGCCAATCGGAGACTCACATACACGTTACCGCTCAACATCGTGGTCTCTGATTGGTCGCGCTTGTGTATGTTTGTTGTTGACTTAAAGCGAAGGGATTTTTTGACGATTGTCGCATCCTGGGCTTACTTGTTTTAAAAAGACGCACAACAAAACAGAGGCGCTTTTTTGCTGTTTTTTCTTTCTTCACAAAATGTCGAGCTTCCCCTCGCCACTAGCACGCCCTTCACCCCAGCTCAGCTCCTCCAGGTTAGACTCGCGCTTCCGGCTTCTAACACTAGGGGGCGATCGCGACCCAAACCACACACGTCTATACTGCACATATACTACATTAGGGAAAAATGTAGTTTGGGACATCGTTTGTGTTTATTATAGTAGAGTTCCGGAAAAAACATTAAAAGTCATTTGGTAATTTAAGTTTCAAAATAATATCTGCAATATTTTTTTTAAAGAGTTTGATTTTTTACATAAGCTGTTCTAGTGCTGATTATGTATTTTGCTGTTGTTAGATAATTGTTTTACAGTTAATGTGCAGCAACCATATAATTATAAATTATATATATATAAATACATCATAATATTGTTTAGATTTTATTATTTAAAGTCATTCATTTGCTTACACATTACACATTATCATTATTATCTTTAGTTTTATCATTTATTTCAGCGCTAATTCCTTTTTTCAATCACATATTTTGTTCCTAAACTAAGGAGGTGGGTTATGGGATCTTTCTGATGGGGAAATAGTGTGAGGAGTGTGAGGGTGAACAGCACTTTGCCCGCCCCCACATACACAATCATAGCCATTGCTGTTTAGTTGGTGAAATGTTGTTAGGACCCTGCACTTGTGATCAGAGGGTCATAGGTTCATGTCCCAGGTCAGGTACCACTGAGGTCTTTTTGAGCAAGGTACCGTCCCACTTCACTATAGCTCAGGGGTGGACAACTCCTGTCCTGGAGGGCCAGTGTCCACCACAGGTTGGTGATCTCCCGTCTCAGACACACCTGTTTCAACTCACCTTTTAACTACCAGGTTTATTGAGTTTATTTTGTTGCGGTGCATTTTGTGTAATGGGGCGTGTTCAAAATCATAAATAGTCATTTTCACTTGAATATGCATGCAATTAATCAATAACAGTCCGTGGTTTATTATGTTTCAGGGCAATAACGCAGTCACATGCAGATCATTTGCTTATTAAAATGCTGCATTAGTCTTACTGTTGTACTACCAGATACGGTGTGTCCATGTTAAACTTAGTGCCAGAAACTGCTGGAACTGAAGTTTACAGCTGTGAATAGCACCCCCTAGTGATAACTACAGTGCATGTCAGAGTGAGTAGTGTGTACCACAGTCATGACAGGGGAGTGAAGTTAAACCCCAACTGTTTAAATTTGGGCGTATGTATGTATGTAAATTGTGAAATTTCAGCGTCAACACCCATAATGTGCACTGGGAAATGGCTGAAAATGTAATGGACATAGGTTCAGGATATTTTATGCACTTTTTAGGTGCATGGTGGTGTAATTTACACAGTATTATCTCAATAATTAATAATAAATTTTTATTTTTATTAATACATTTGAATTTATATAGCACCTTTCACAAATCCAAGGTCGCTTTACTCAACAAAATAAAAATCAAAACCAAAAAATAAATTGAAACAGTTAAGACGCAAAAGCAGCAGAATTAGGAGATGAAGAATGAGTAGTGGAAGAGCACAGGTTGAAAAGATATGTTTTGGAGTTTTGAAAGTTATTTGGTAATTCCAGTTTCAAAATAATATCTGGCTCTTTAAATGTTTACCATCCTCTTTTTTACCATCATTTTTTTAGGCATCTCTGTGAGCTTGGGAGGAGCGGAGTCTGGGCTGGTTTCCAGGTTTGGGCCTAAAACATATTCTAATGACAGAGTGGCCCATACAGGGCATTGTAAAGCAAAGTTTTCCCAAATTAACATTATTTATTTTTCACCACTATTTTACCAACATTCATTCATTAATTTTCCCAACACATGGGTTCTTTCCCCGGGTCGGCAACTGGCGCCTTTCTGTGTGGAGTGTACAAGCTCTCTCTGTGTTCCTGTGGGTTTCCTCTGGGTTCTCCGATTTCCTCCCACAGTTTAAAGGCAGGTGCTTTAGGTTCACTGGCTATTCGACATTACCCATACACACCCGTCTCTGTGTTGGCCTCTTGTCCAGGGTTAACTCTGCTGGGGCCTGTTGTCAGCTGGGATGGGCTCCAGCTTCCCTGTGACCCAGAATGGATAAAATGGGTTGGAAAATGGATGGATGGCATTTGGGAAATGAATGAAAGGCAGACAGCAGAGGTGGAGGTGCAGAGTTAAAGATACTGAGGTTTGTGTTGAAATGAGTAGATCAGAGGAGCAGCTCAGGTTGGACGGTTTGGAGACAAAGCCAGAAGGGAGATTGTGGTGGTGTGGACGTGTGTGGAGGAGAGAGGCTGAGGATACTGGGAATAGAATGTTGAGGATGGAGGTGCCAGGCAGGAGGAGAGAAAGGCTGAAGAAGAGGTTTATGAATGTGGTGAGAGAGAACAAGCAGGCGGTTGGTGTGAGAGAGGAAGATGCCAAGGACAAGAAGAAATGGAAACAGAGGAAGTGGAAGAAGATAAAGAAGAAGAAGATGAAGAAGAAGTTAAATATGAAAAGTTTTCTTTACATAGCAGCTGTAATTGCAACAAAATTCTTATATATTTTTTTGCATCCAAACATCATAACAGTTGAACGTACAGCACTGTGGAATGGAGCTCTTCATACAGACTTGTGCAGAAGAGCTGCTGCCTTGTTGAAGTTGTTGAGTGATGGTGTTTGAACAGATGGTGTTTGAAACACCTAAATGCTGGCATGGCTTTTTCCTGTTTGAGTAGTATCAGTGGCAGTGTGTTTTAAAAGCACTTCCTTCCTACACTAAATGTACAGGTGAGCTGAACCAGGGGAATCACCAAACTCAGTGATCTCCTTAACCACCAGAACCCTTGAAGAACTTCTCTTTGGTCAAATTTGTATTTTTTGTGTCCTCTCAAGATTTCTGAGGAAACTCAGGAATATATCAGTCCTGCTCATAAGATGTGTTTGTTCCCTGTAGAGTAACCACAAGCCTTTAGACTGTGGGAGGAAACCGGAGAACCCAGAGGAAGCCCACATAAACACGGGGAGAGCTTGTGCACTCCACACATGAAAGACCTGGGGACTGAACCCAGGATCTTCTTGCTGTGAGGCAACACTGCAGCTCCATGCCGCCCTTAATAAAGTATAATACATCTAAAAAAAATTTAATTAAATTTTTCTTATGAAAAGATAATTCAGAAGCATATTGAGACCAGCCCCCCTATTTACTGGACAATATTATGGCATTTTTACCAAAATAACCTGCAATTAACTTGCCTAATGGAGAAAAAGCTTCAGGAAAGCGACGGGTCGGATGTCTCCGCAGTCAGCTGTAGCCTAGCAACAGCATAAATCACTGGTAAAGGCACTTATCCGACCTGAGCAAATGTTTTCACAAGCTATCACCCAGCGCTAACTGGATCAGATGCAAGACCTACACCTGTTTACTCGAGTCATCAAATCATGGATTTTATTTGTTTTTTTCTTTCCTGCCATGTTGAGTTATTGATTTTTTTCTGCTCTATATAAAAGTAATTCCCATAAAATACAAGCAATTATTGTTACGGTCTACTTGTTCTGCCATAAAACTGTCTCTCAGGTGAACATGTTGTCTTGTGACCAGTAACAGATGTGGCTTTCGCTTCTTGTTTGGTTCATTACGTTGTGTCTGCAACTTGGGAGATAGATCCCGTCACCTTAAAGCATCAGTGAGGAACCACAGCCTAGCTGCTTTACCAGGTTCCTCCCACTTCCATGGAAGGTACCAACAGAGCAAATAAGTCCATATAATAAACAGCACAGTATTGTACCAGCCTCTGAAATGGTCATTAGGCAGGAAATTATGCCAAATAGGCAATCGGAAGATCTATTTATGGGAACTGGCAATTTTTTATGGTGATATTTGCCCATTTCCTTCCACAAAAAGTAGTTTGCATTTCTCTGAATAGATTTGTTTGGAAGATAAGCAGCTGAAAAGGTATTTGCATTTCAGAGCACTTTGCTCAGGCTCCTGTGCCAGTCCATACTGAGTGGATTTTTTTCCTCCGCATCCCCAAAAAGGCCCAATACCAATGCACAACCTTCACAGGAATGTTATACAACATATTGTTAAATGGCTGAATAATTACTGATGATTTATTATGATTTCTGTTCAGATTCATCTCTAAATGTGAATGGTACTTTCACATTCTACAATATAATAAAAGTTTTTATGACATTTTGGAGTGTACAAGCTCTCCCCATGTTTGCGTGGGCTTCCTCCGGATTCTCCAGTTTCCTCCCACAGTCCAAAGGCCGGTGCTTTAGGTTGACTGGCTACTCAACATTACCCATACACACCCATCTCTGTGTGGGCCTCCTGTTCGGTGTGAACCCTCCCAGAAGGGAGATTGTGGTGGTGTGGACGTGTGTGGAGGAGAGAGGCTGAGGATACTGGGAATAGAATGTTGAGGATGGAGGTGCCAGGCAGGAGGAGAGAAAGGCTGAAGAAGAGGTTTATGAATGTGGTGAGAGAGAACAAGCAGGCGGTTGGTGTGAGAGAGGAAGATGCCAAGGACAAGAAGAAATGGAAACAGAGGAAGTGGAAGAAGATAAAGAAGAAGAAGATGAAGAAGAAGTTAAATATGAAAAGTTTTCTTTACATAGCAGCTGTAATTGCAACAAAATTCTTATATATTTTTTTGCATCCAAACATCATAACAGTTGAACGTACAGCACTGTGGAATGGAGCTCTTCATACAGACTTGTGCAGAAGAGCTGCTGCCTTGTTGAAGTTGTTGAGTGATGGTGTTTGAACAGATGGTGTTTGAAACACCTAAATGCTGGCATGGCTTTTTCCTGTTTGAGTAGTATCAGTGGCAGTGTGTTTTAAAAGCACTTTCTTCCTACAGTGTCCACTGCATCGTGAACTCTATGGACTCCTCACGAACTGCCCGCCTAGTCAATAAGGTTCTATTTAATACGGTAACACAGGAACCCTTCCGTTCCTCACTGAATGTACAGGTGAGCCATTGTCAGCTGGGATGGGCTCCAGCTTCTCTGTGACCCAGAATGGATAAAATGGGTTGGAAAATGGATGGATGGTATTTGGGGAGGAAATTACCTGTGCATGATATTAAATTACTGTGTATCTTCCAAGAGAAATTAAAAAAAAAAAAATTCTGACTTTTAATGGAGGCAGCTGTTATTGGCTTTTATTGGAGACGGGCTATTATTCTCCTCACAGACGGAATGGTGATGGTATTTACAGCCACAAAATGCCATGCAGCTTCTTCACATTTATGTTGACAGAAGATAAAACATTACGACTAAAATCATCCTTCTGTCTGTTCGATTGTACTTGTCTGTGATGCTGCTGTTATTGTGGGAGTGGTTTAGCACCAAATACAGCAACAATATCCATCAATAACCCTCAGATATTGTGACAGAAATGAGTAATTACACATGTTACACTCATATAACTGTCTTCAGAAAAAGGTTTGTTTTAAGCCATTTCACCCTTTTTAGGGAATAAGTTCTGTTAAAACACGGAGGTAGAAAGTGAAAGTTCGTGAACGGAGGTGTGGGGGGGCTACTATTGAAGACCCCTATTTGTCGCAACATCTCTTCAAACCTGGGATTTTTTGGAAACGGGCGTCAATAAGTGATGGGCTCTTAATACAATATATACTGTATGTCTTCTTCTGTTCTCAAAAACATTTTTGGCAGTGGTGGCCTAGTGCCTTAGGCCCTCACCTTTGTGATTGGAGGGTTGTCGGTTCAAGCCCCAGCCCAGGCACCACTGAGGTGCACTTGAGCAAAGTGCTGCTCTACTACACTGCTCACCCAGTTAAACTGGTCACATTTTGTTGTGGTGCACTTTGTGTAATGAAGTGTGTTCACAATCACAAATAGTCATGTTTTATAGTATTGTGGTGCACTTTCGGTGCTGTAAGGTCATATTTTAGAACTGGAAAGCTCTACAACTCATGAACATGAGCAGATATGTCGATTAATTGCTGGAGTCGAAATAATAACTAAAATCATGATATTTGTGCTAAAAGTATGATTTTAGGTGCTGCAGCAGTTAGCACTGTTTTCTCACAGCAAGAAGGTCCTAAGTCTGCCTGTCTGTGTGGATGTGTTTCCTCCAGGTTCTCCGGTTTCCTCCCACAGTGTAATGCTATTCTACATTGCCCATAAATGTGAGTGTGTCTCTGTGTTGCCCTGTAATGGGTTGACCCCCTGCCTCGCCCTGTGATTATCTGGGATCAGCTCTGGCTTCCCCATGATAAGAGGTTTGGAAAAATTAATGAATTTATTATTTTTTATCATGTCTGCAGATATTGCTTCCCCTGGTTCCTATCACCACCACTGTAGACAAGTAGGTGATGGCAACTGCAAGATTTACCATTTAACCTTAAGCCAAACTAGAAAATGTTTGTAAAACAAGTGGAATTCATCTTTAACTAAGGTTTAATAACTTCATTTTTGCAAATATACATTATTGAAGTGATTAAAATGTAAATATTTGTGAAAACTCCATGACCTGTAGCTTTAATGTAACAGGCAGGAGGCTTTATGCTGGAAGAAGCACCTCTGTTGCACCCGACCGGACGGAATAACACCAGCAGAGAGGATTAATCACTCACCCACTAATGCTGTGCGCTCGAACGACTTGCTGCCATCAGATGAAACATTAACCAATGTTCTGCTGACTGTGGTCCTCCTGCGTTTTTATTAGTGATAAATGAGCTTGCGTGGGACGCCTCTGCTCCGTGTTATGGGATTCATGCTCAATCGTTGTCCCAGGAACCAGTAATGCACACGCAACTCTGTTAAACATCCGTTTAGACTGTCTCTGGCCAATCAGAACTCTACAACATCTGCTCACACTCTGGTCCTGCTCCTCATCTCCTCCTGGAACCATTTCCATCTACATCCACCCGGGTTCACTGAGCTATTGAACAGGTCCAGCCCCATTCAGGCTGTTGGTCACTAGATAAATAAGGTTAAATGCATCTTTTATTTTCTATTTTGCAAAATGTCATGTTCATCAGTGAGGATGGATAGACGGTCTACATCAGCACATCACCTGATTCCAAGCTAAGAAGAAAGTAGACCGGATTCAGTAGACTGTCCACCCTTGTCCAGCCCACAGCGTCTACTCTCGGCCGTCTCTCTCATGGCTCAGCTCCGGGTCGTTGGCGCCAAGTTCAGCTGGACCACGCTGCTGGCGCTGTCTCAGTTCACCTACCTGCTGCTGGGAGCCACTGTGTTCCAGCTGCTGGAGAGGGAGGCTGAGAGCAACAACCGCAACAACTTCCAACTGGAGAAGCTCTACTTCCTGACCAACTACACCTGCCTGGACGGACTAGCCCTGGAGAAATTTGTAAAGGTCATTATCCTGCTCGTGCGCCTGTGACGTTACTGTTTAACTCAGTGACAGAATGAGTGTGTTACTGTTTTTGCTGCAGGTGATTTTAGACGCCTGGGAAAATGGGGTGAACCCTTCCGGAAATTCCACTAACCCCAGTAACTGGGACTTCGGCAGTTCCTTCTTCTTCGCAGGGACAGTAGTCACCACTATAGGCAAGTCACACGTTCTTATCGTCAGTGTTAAGTTCAGCCAATAAACAGCAGTTGGGCGTTAAGATGTGTGGAAGTGTTCTCTCTGTAAAGGATGTGGAATTATTTTCACATAGAGATCAACTCAAATTAATTTGACAAGGGGTGCCCAAACTTTTGCACACACCTGTTTTTTGATACACAGACACAGAAACACGCGCACACACACAGACACACACACACACACACACACACACATGCAGACACACACACACGCACACACACACGCACACACACACACACGCACACACACATACACACACACACACATACACACATGCACACACATGCACACACACACACACGCACGCACACACACACACAGACACACATATAGTCACTGTGTAAAAGTCTTGAGCACCTGAGAACTGGTTCAAAAATGTATTTAATAACATCTTTTACATTTCAGACAGACAGACAGACAGACAGACAGAAAGCTAAGTAAATAGACAGACAGACAGACAGAGGGCTAGGTACATAGACAGACAGACAGACAGACAGACAGACAGACAGACAGACAGACAGACAGACAGACAGACACTAACACACTCATGTGCATTATTAGTGTTGATGTGTCACTGTATTGTTTATATATGACAACATTTGATGCTGAACATTTATGTCCAATTTATGTTTCTGAAAGGTTATGGAAACCTGTCCCCCACCACATTCCCGGGACAAGTATTCTGTGTGTTTTTCGCCCTGTGTGGAATACCCCTCAACCTGGCCTTTCTCAACCAACTCAGCAAGTGCCTCGCCCTTCACCTGGGGCATCTGGAGCGCAACGTGATCTCCATGATGCCCCATAAGGTACAACTGTACTAGAACTGCACTCAGCACTGACACTGACCCTGACAAACAGCCCAGACACAAGCGCCAGTTAAAGATCAAATTATGAATAAGAAAACAACGAAACTAACCCTCTTTTCACATTCAAAGCCTAGAACTGGAACCTGAAAGCCTCAGATGATTGTGATTTTGTGTCCAGCAGAGTGTGGAGGTGTTGGCTGTGGCCCTGTTCCTGCTAATGGGCAGCATGCTCTTCCTGGTCTTCCCTCCACTCATCTTCAGCCATGTGGAGGACTGGTCATATGGAGAGGGCTTCTACTACGCCTTCATTACACTCAGCACCATCGGCTTCGGGGACTTTGTGGTTGGTGAGCACCATTTGCTTTCTGATGTTTCCAGTAGAGCAGGCGTGTTTTCTCTAATTCATGTAAGTATTAACTGTAAATAAATATTTATATTTATCTCAGCTGGCGATTGTACTCAAAAGTTATGTTATAATTTATATAATAAGAAATTGCATCTCTGAAATGATAACTTTGCAAAATCATGTTTCAGGGCCAGGGCAATTAATTATTTTTGTTAATGAATTATTTACTGACGATTCTGGCTTCCAACAATTTTAAAAACAAGATAATCAAGATAAAAATGATTTTTATGCTGCATTCTGTTTCACAATGTTACCAATGAATTCCACCAGAGGGCAGATGCATTAGATTCCAGCTACAATGCAGCCGTCGGTACTGACCTCTGCCACTTAATGCTTTTGTTTCCGTAGATTTTTTTTAAACTTAAATTATATTTAAAACAGTCCATAAATTTTTTATAAACTTTGGATATTTCCAACCTCAATGAGTTATTGTGCTACGTAAAATCAAATTCAGCATTGATTAAAATAATCATGATTATGATTTTTACCATAATTGAACAGCCTTAACTTTTGAAGTTTGTAAAGGTCATTATCCTGCTCGTGCGCCCGGGACGTTACTGTTTAACTCAGTGACAGAATGTCTGAGTGTGTTACTGTTTTTGCTGCAGGTGGTTTTAGACGCCTGGAAAAATGGGGTTAACCCTTCTGGAAAGTTTTTTTATGGTTTTATGAGTATGACTGAAAAGTCTTCACCTGACAGAACCTAATGATGTTTTTACATAAATTGCTTGCAAGACAGTTTTGCAAAACTTTGGACACTTCTGGTCAAATTATATTTTGTTGATTTTCCAAATGGAAATTAGTAAACATCCTTTAGAGAAAATGTTTAAGGCAGGAACTGTTTATTTATTTCATTGTTTAAATAAACATAAATAAAATAAATAAATAAATATTTATAATGTATCCTGTGAAAAAATATGGTACATATATTTTATTTTAATACAAAATATGTTAAACTCAACTAATAGAAGTGAAAGTTAAAGTTATCCAGAAAATACCAGATTTCCCTTTTTAAAATTTCCTTTGTTTGCTTATTTTTAATAAGAAAAATGCCTTGTCTGTTTAAACACATGCATTTGACTGCAGGTTATGGGCATGAATGACATTATTTAATTTTGTAAATTATTTGCTCATTTAAGCTAAATACTCAATTTGAATGTCCCCAGAATTCCAGAATCTAGCCGATATTAAAATACCCATGTCTAACAGTGTGCACCTACTGGGTCTGATTTGTAGTGTCCCTTTGTGTCAGGCAATGGCCAGGACAAGCAAAATGTGTCAGTGTACCGCAGCCTGACCGCAGTGTGGATCATCTTTGCCCTGGCCTGGCTTGCGCTTCTCCTCAACATGGGTGCTCAGATCATGGAGCATTTCCTTGGCTTTAAAAAGCCATCAGCCAGCAGAGACGAGGGAAGGTCATCGGCCAGGAAGCAGGAGGAGGGCCTGAGTCAGAGGGCCATTCAGCAGAGGACTTAAAGGGGCTTCAGAGCAGAGAGGAACGTGGATATCAAGCTGCATGACACTGTGTTTAATTGTACTGTTGAAACACAGGCTGCTGTGCAAAAGGAACACTGCACAGTGTGCAGGATATTCCAGATGTCATACATCAAACTTTAGGAAGCTTAAAGTTGTGAATACTGGCTCAAGCTTTGTAGACAGTTCACTTTGCTGTATGTGTGTCCAAGCTTATGGCTTAATCTCATGCCTATAGGTACGTCCAATAGAATGTTCAGCACTATTTGTAGTTTTGTGTTACAATTAAGTTTATTTCAGTCTGTAAAGCCTTTGAATTTCCAGATTTACTGAGAAACCCAGGCAAGGCCTATAGCACATTATCATACACTGTGATATAAAGTGCATAAAGAAAAGTGAGTCTAGAATAAAGTCACAAAAAATACAAATGAAAAGTCAACCCTTAAAATTTAAGAAAGTAGAGATAAAGCATAAAAAAATAAATTATATATAAAATAAAGTTTCAAGAAATAAAAAAAATAATGAGTAAAATAAATTACTACATTCCTTCCAAATGTGTCAAAGCAGTCATTTTGATTTTTATATATAATGTTTATATTTTGACAGTGATATTTAGTGCATAAAGAAAAGTGACCCTAGAATAAAATAACAAAAAATCCTTAAAAAGTTGGAAAAGTAGAGATAAAACATAAAGAAAACTAAATTAGAAATAAAAGAAATTTACAAGAAAAAAGATAATGAGTAAAATAAATGTGCAAATTCCTTTCAAATGTGTCAGTGCAATCATATCAATTTTTATGTATAATCTTTATACTTTTACAGTGATATAAAGTGCATAAAGAAAGGTGAGACTGGAATAACAGATTAAGATCATCCTTTAAAAGTGGAAAAAGAGAGATAAAGCATAAAGAGAAGTAGGTTATAGAATAAGAAATAAAATAAAGTTATAGTAAGTAAAATGTGTCAAATAATTTAAGGCAATGCTTTAATTTTTAATCATTTTTTACACATTTCACTTTTGTTGACATCTAATGAGGTTCTGACTCAGGGTTACACTTGCTGTCCATTTTGTTCGCCTCATGCTTGTTTCCTTTTTTCATGGGATGTCCCTTCTATTTACATGAGGTCATCACCATCGCGTCCAGGTTTCCCACCATAACCCTGGGTGAAGCTGGTCTCACCTCTACAGAGGTTATTGTTAGGTAGATCGCTTCACCTACATTAACTAGTCTCTAACATTTGGGTTCAGTAGGGCAAGGTCTTATTTCTCTATATTTTTATTTCTGTTTAATTTGCTGTATAACACCCATATCACTTTATAAACAGATGCCAAGCGTCTCTGTGAGCCCAACTTTGGGTGAGAGATTGAACTTTGGCCTGTAATGTTGTAGATTCCTGTATGATGTGTACGTCTCTTGTACTATATGGATTTGCATTCATGGCCTGTGTATTCTTTATGAGCCATGTCATTTGCATCCTCTTTTTGTTTGTTACAAGGCTTGGGTTAAACCTGGAAGACTATGCAACTAGTCAAATATACTTTAAAAATATTTGAAAGTCTTTTGGTGTTTTGAAAGACTTAAGATGTTTTTCATAAAACCATGTTTGTCTCACTTTTGTTCAGAATAAATATGACCCATTCAAGTTTTAGATTGCATTCTCCATTTTTTATACATTCATTTTATAAGCTTCACATATCTTGGTATTTGCACTTGTCCATTTCATTCGCCAAAATTGCCAGACACCTGCACTTTGTGGTGGACAGTTAGAGTCCATTTGCTTCCCTGCATTATCCACAGGAACACCTCTGACTGTAGATGATTCTCAGCACTGATGATGTTGTGGTGGGTGTATGTTCTGCAGAGCTTTTATGGATCTTAGAGTCATTGCTGGGCTGAGAATAGTCCACCATCCAAAAATACCCAGCCAACTCTGTCCTGTGGCCAGAAACTGACCACTGACAAAGGACTCGAGGATGAATAACTCAAGCTGTGGAGCATCAGAAGAACTGCAGGGTGGACCAACAGGGTAGACATGTCTAATAAAGTGGACAAATGCTAATTTTACGCTTCTGTGTCACTGCTATGATGTGAATGATCCTGGGGGAGTCCTGGCCCCTGATAAAGTCAAGTCAATATTATTTCTTTGTCTAAATAAAGTGAAGGTTTGTCATTGTGAACACACTCCATCACACATGGAGCAGCGGGCAGGGGAGCCTGAGGAGCAGGGTAGTGCGGACGGAACCTTACTCAATGGGTTCTTCAGTGGTGCCCGAGCTGGCACTTGACCCTGGGATCTTCACAGAAGTGAGGTCCTAACCACCACTGTCCCAAACACTAGGCTGCTTTTAACTGATGTTGTCACAAAGCAGCTTTAGACTTAGACTTAGACTTAGACTAGTCTTTATTGTCATTCATAATTGTTCACCGACAGTGCTCCAACAGTGCAAATAATTTTGGCAGTATACCAACAATAATGTAAAAAATAAATAGTAGATAAAAATAAGGTTCTAAAATATAAAAGTCTCTGAAATTCAAAATTCAGGTCCGATGGAGGTGAGGAAAACTCCCTAAGATGGAGGAAGAAACCTGGGAAGGAAGGTTCAGAAAGGGAACCGATCCTTCAAAAGAAACAGTCTATAGCTTAGTGTGACTGATCCAGCACATGCATATGAAGCATAAAGTACAGGGAGATGTTAGTTGAACTAGTGAGAGGCCCCAGTGATGGGTGATCCGGTTGTGGGAATCATACGAATGCAGTGCACCTACATTATCAGTGGAGCTGATAAGTGTAGATACAGGGTAGGTGTACCTAATAAACTGCCTAGTATGTGTATGTGTGTGTGTTTATTTGTAGAGCCTTGATAAAGATAGTAAATTGAGCAATGAGGCATAAAACAAACACATCTGAATGATTAGCTGGTCCTGACCCAGCAGAGTTTCTGTCATGGAAAGATAATTGTAATAACGGGCCTGGTTTCCATATTAAGGTGATGATATGAATATATATTTATCATGTGTTTTATCAGATTTGTTTGGGAAGTTACTGTGGAAATGTTCAGTACATTGGGCTTATTCACACATGGATGCATGGATTAAGACATTTAGAAATTGCTATTAAATGGTTCCATCACTAAATGTACCATTGTCAGCCATTGCACAGAATAGTAAATCAGGCTCATATTATTATTTTTGGAGATTATGTTGTAGATACATCCTAAAATCAGTACAAACACACACACACACGCACACACGCACACGCACGCGCACGCGCACACGCGCACACACACACACACACACACACACACACACACACACACACACACACACACACACACACACACACAC
>JBBIGC010000001.1:45709899-45730821 GCA_037576955.1 Lepidarchus adonis
AAACCGAACGTTCGGTTTATAAAATCTGAGCGCACGGATTGGAAATTCGCGGGTACGGATTGTAAAACTGAGGGAACAGATTGTAAAACTGAGAGAACGGATTGTTTTTTTTTTCTCCTCGGGTGACGTTGGGGGCTCCGTAGTATTCACTTTTGCAAAGAATACTCACTTGTGCAAGAAATACAGGCTATTCCTCAGACTGGGCTGATGATAATGGCAGATTTAAAAAAAGGAGGTATCTTTAGGCACTACTGGAATTAATGTCAAAGCCTTTATGGCTTATGGAGCATGGCTTCAGGGCCAAACAGGGCCAAAGACTTTGATTTGCCAGAACCATGTTAGCAGTCAAGTTTTTCGAAGTGTTACCAGACATTGCTGCGCGCTTTAGAAGCCATTTTCACTCTGTGCTCCGGTCTTGTCTCTAGACCGCAGCTTCTCACAGCCTTAAAAAATAAACCAATGCCACACTACCGCCCAAATACCAGCATAACCAATCAGAAATAATGAAAGCAGTTTAATTTTTAAAAATGTATTTTTAGATCCAATTGATCATTTTCAAACTCGATCGTCGCTGATGGGTTCGAGTAATCGATTAAACGAGTACTCGTGCACATCCCTAATCAAGAGTGTATTCATGTTGTGATAATGTTGCTGAGCACTGGAGCCTGGCCTTCACTTAAGACCTCTAGATAATTAGCAGCAATCGTCCAAGCGCCCTCCATAATTCACACACATGCTCATGTCGAGTGCTCTTTATGACCCAAGATTACTCTGTGTTGACCTGCTGATGACCCTTTCAAAACCTGAGGTCTGGGGATACAGACCATTGTCTTGGTCATGCTCTTCTCCAGCAGCTGTGCAGTGTAAATATGCTTTTGAACAGCCCACTTTTAATTTCTTTGTGTTTGGAGAGTGCAAAAGGCAGACATTTGCTATATCAACCCCTTAAAATGATTATATACTATTTTAACATTTGATTTCTATAGGATATGAAAATATGCTGCTAACATTTTACTTTATACAATTAAATTCAGATTCAATACTGTAAGGTATAGTATATCGAGAGTGGTAAAAAAAAAAAGTGATAATAATAAGCTCACAAGTAGAGCAGCTGAGGGGTCCATCAACCAAAAATGATTTCTTTAGAAAAAATAAAACGATGTCTTTAATGTCATTCAGATAGATTTAGTCTGACATGGGGAGGTGGGCTATTGTCGCTGGCATAATGGTACATTACTGCCAGAGCAAAAAAGTTCCATGCTTTCAATTTAATTAAAAATTACATTTTATAATTTAATTGCTATAGTTTTTATTAAACTTTATTATCATGATTATTATCCAAACCACTTTGGGGTCACTGGGGAAGCTGGACAGCAGGCCCACTCATCACATGGCAGCACAGAGGCAGACAACCATACACACACTCACACCTATATGTAATGTAGAGTAGCCAGTCAACCTGAACCAGAAGCCTTTCGACTGTGGGAGGAAACCAGAGAACCTGGAGAAAACCCACACAAACACAGAGAGAGCTCCACACAGCAGGACACCTGTGGTCGACCCATGGGTCAAACTCGGGACCTTCGTTCTGTGAGGCGACATTCCTAACTACTGCAACACTTTAAAACCAATAATAATAATACCCATATTTTTTCTAGTTGCGGCTTGTCACCGGAATGGTAAAAATATTCTTAGATAATCTTAGATTATTTCTCTGGTTTGTTTTTATAGCAGCTACAAGCTCCCAGGATCTTTCCTGACCTGGGATTTCACAGTTCATTAATTACTGACCGGGTGAAATTGGACAGGACCTCCCCACTCCGTCCAATCCCCCACCACAGAACAGACCCTCTTAAGAAAGTTTGACTTCTGTTCAAACAGTCAGAAAAGCCTATTTTACTCTTACAGGCCTTGAGTTTGATCTGTGGAATGATTGGATGCAGTTTGTTTATTTCTCCTCCTTGCCCATTCCTCATGCAATTCTGAAAGTTTTGCAGACACTTCATAAATGGTGTAGTGGTAATGATGGATGAAATCAGAATGAACGGATTAGAGTTTATCTTTGTCGAGATCCGGTTTCACAGCTTCTTGGTACATTTCACTTCTGCGTCCAGAGACTGATGGACTTTCTTAAAGAATCCTCTATGCAGAAGTTTGCACGAAAGCTCTCAAGACACAATTTCAGATCCTCTTTTAGGAGAATTTTAAGACTATCACATGTTCTGCGTTCGGCCTCCAGCTGGCTCTAGACCTTTGAATCATGAAAGTGGAACTTTCCATTCTCCTTCTTTGCAAAATGCACCTTCGACTCTAAACAGGTGTCTCTGTCTTTGTTCTAATTCACAGGAATCTAAAGCAACCAAATGGTAGCTCTTATAAAGCTTAGTGTCCCATCCTGATGTCTTCAGCAGATGGAGCAAGTGCTGGCCCTCAAAGGCTCCTCACCCAGCAGAGGCCCTGTAATGGATGAGCCAGGGACAGCACATCATAACTCATCACCGAGTTTACTGATGTGATGGGGCTGTAAGGACAGGGGGATGTAGCTGTGATTTATTGGCCAAAGGTTTCTGTTGTGGAGCCCTGCCATCTAGATGCAGGAGATCAGCTTAGGTTTTTCCATAGCTGCATCTGTGCTGTGAAGGACCTGTGCTCACCAAACCAAATAATGAGATTTCTCGATCTCGAGTGCACAGTTCCTGTAGTTGGTTTCAAGCAAAGCAATTGTGTCACAAGGGGGTGGGGGTATGTTTCAAGACCTCTTCTGCTGAAACCCATTATTTTGAAATTTCTTGTTATTGAGGCATTTCAGGAATTTTATGACTATGCAACCACTGCTGGAAAATGACTTGCTTGAAGAATTTCAAAGGTTTTGGAGATGGCTTTCAGCAGGTTTTCACAGTACAGTCTGACATCAGTCTTTCAAAGACCTGAAGATGTTGTGTAGAGAGATTAAGTGCCAACACACCCATTACACAAAGGGCACCACAGTGAAATGTGACCTTCAACCCATCCACACGTGGAGCAGCAGACAGCTATCAGCAGCAGTGTAGATGGTACCTTGCTCAAGGGTGTGTCAGTGGTTCCTGGACTGGGCCTTGAACCTACAACACTTCGATCCCAAAGGCAAGGTCCTAAGCACATAATGCATTGTACTCCTACAGGGCTACTTTCCATTTAGGATCCTTTATACTTTACATTTTATTTTTTTTATTAATCTTTTATTGTCCCAGAAATGTACTCTGCATTTTATCCATCTGAGGCAGTAAACACACATGCCCGGCACAGCAGCAGTAAGGGGTTAGGTGTCTTTCTCAAGGGAACTTTAACCCGCAGATAGGTTATTGGAATCAATCCCATGAATTTCATTCTCAAACCCACTTCCCTAACCATTAGCCCACAGCTGCCCCCCACTTAATTACCTGCACACTAGGGACTGTGGTGCTTCCTACCATCACTGAGGCTTCCAGCCAGCCCATACAGTACACTACACTAGGATCTGCCCCACTCCCTTCTGTGCCCTCCAACAGGGACTTCATTTACTCCTCCAGCCCATCCATCTTTGGTCTGGTTTGGCCACCACTGGCCATCAGCACATGTTCATCCACTGCCTACACCTCTTGCCATATAACATATTAACCATAATCAATGTACATTCATAAACGTCATTTTCATCTTTTTATTCATTTTTGACTAGTTACCATCAGGTGTTGACCAGAGGAGGATGGGTTCCCCAACTGAGTCTGGGTTCTTCTTAAGGTTTATTCCTCCAGGTCAGGAGGGAAGGGCTCCGTTGCCTTTGGCTCAGACCTGAAATTGTAAAGCTGCTTTCTGATGTCAACATTTGTTTAAAAAAAAAAGTTATAGAAATTAAATTGAATTTAATTGAGTGACCTACCACTTACCACGCAAAGCCTCTGTGGCATCAAAGCTGTTTCTACTAAATGTACAGCTTGGTATTTACAGCAATGGGCAGCAGTGTATTGGAATTTATATGACACACGGATGGCAAAATCTTTAGTCAGAAAGAATCAGTCTATCATGTTGGTCAGCGGTTCTAAGTGCTTTTTGTTTTCTTAAGCTGGAGGGAGCTTTTGATACACTGCCATGAGCAGACCCCAGCTGCTCCTTTCATCTGTGATTACACAACTGCAGAATAGCTGTTTAGGGACGAATTAATGTCAATTCTGCCACATCTCTGTAATATCTTTGCGTGCTGGGGGCTCAGAGATGCTGCCAAGCCCTTCAGGTGAGGGATGGTCCTCTCATGTCCCTGAGTGGCCTGTTTGGCACCGCTGTCTTCATCAGGGACTTGCTGATAATGTCAGTGGCTCACAGGAAGGCTGTTGTACAAGGTCTGGTCTCAAACACAACAAATGCCAGTCGTGCTTTGCTAACCCCTTGCACTGTAGGCTTATTATTCAGCTATTGATCCTGAGACTCATGAGATGCTTCAGTAACTAACATATGACTAATGTGTGTTATGAGGAGGGAACTGAAATGCAGGCCCCTGTGCAGAGTTTAATGGGCTTTTTTGATCTGTTTTACCCCAGGTGGTGTCTGAAGCTGCAGGGCAAGGAGTCACCATCACAGGAGACAAAACCTTCAACAACTGGAACTGGCCTAACGCAGTCATCTTCGCTGCTACGGTCATTACAACTATAGGTAACGGTCGCAGTCCTTCCATTTCACAGCGAGAATCCGCCCAATCTGTTTATTGTTCAGGAATAAACAGAGGGAGACCTGATTATCTTAACTAATCAAAGAGGACAGGAAGTAGTTACCTTTATTTATTCCTCATGGATCTACACAATCTGTTTAGTAATCATTTGGTAATGACCTGTTTAAAAGTTCCTGTGGGCTGGTCACACTCAGGTGGATTGCTTGCCGTTTTGTCAGCATCTCCAGACTCGAAACGTCCAGTACGCTTCACTGATAAGATAAAGCTGCTTGAAACACAAACAGGAAAACAGACGAGTTTTGTTTGTCAGGCTAGTGTGAGCAGAACCATTAGAGGCTCTGATTTTGCTGCTCGTACTGTTTAGTTTTTATGTGATCGTAGAGGTGGGTGATATGGGCAAAGTATCATATCACGGTACTTCGAGAAATGTTCTCAATACACGATACGTCATGATATGTATTTTTCCATCATCTGTTAAAACGAAACCAATGAAAAAGGGCCAGCGGTGCTATATTTGTGGGGAAAAATCAATTATTTTAATTATTTTATACCGTGTTTCTTACCCCACAGTACCATATGTTCGCTTAAGTGAGACTAATGATGCTCTATTCGGAATTAATGCAGGGGGTTCTCGAGTTACATCATGGTTCTATTCGAATTTTGACGAACAGCACTGTGTTTTTTTAACAGCAGCAACATGAACGTCTCATATAACAGTAAAGTATTTAGGAAACGTTGCTCCAGATAGAAATGATCTTTTTAATGCTTCAACGTTCACCACAGCAGTAAACACATTGGAGAGGAGACTTGTGGCAAAACAGTGCACTATTAACCCCCCATCTCGCCCACCAGTCCACATGAACTCTTACTCAACACTAATGGTGAATAAAACATAAATATCTCAGCAATAACAGCCAAAAACAGTACAAACCCCACTTATTCTCTAACACACTGCATGCGCTGGTGCTTGTGTATTACCGTAAAGCATTTAGTAGCATTCAACTACTTTATACTACCATATATGACAGTAAATTACGACGTAACCACAAACTTTTGTAAGTCAAGTATGACGTTAAGTCGAGGACCCCCTTGTACACAGTGTTTAAGTGCCAGCGGTATCACGATATGCTCAGAAAATCATATATTGGGCACAATCTATAATGATAGCCATAAATATCATCATATGGCCCAGCTCTATCTGAGTCTATTTGTTACGTACAGGCAAAGGATTGAACTTCTTGTTTTCTTTTGTTAGGTTATGGCAATATTGCCCCCAAGACATCATCAGGGAGGGTGTTTTGCATTTTCTATGGACTGTTTGGTGTCCCACTTTGCCTGACCTGGATCAGTGAACTTGGGAAGTTTTTTGGTGGAAGAGCAAAACATCTTGGGCAGTATCTTACCAAGCGAGGGCTCACACTGGTAAGCAAGATCCACTCTCCTGCACTTGTCCAAGTCGTAATTTAATATGGACCAGAATGTTGTTATTTAGCAGAAAATCTGCTTTGAAGATTTTAACTCTCTCGTTTCCTCTCTCCAGCGAAAGGCACAGTTCACCTGCACGGCCATCTTCATCTTGTGGGGTGTACTGGTCCATTTGGTTATTCCTCCATTCGTTTTCATGTCTCAAGAGGGCTGGACCTACATCGAGGGCCTGTATTTTTCCTTTGTCACTTTGACAACTATCGGATTTGGGGATCTTGTAGCAGGTGATTGTGTGTTTGATTTGACCATTAATGTATAACCAACTCTGAAAATGTTCAACAAATTTTATAAGTCAAGTGAACTGCCCTGGTAACCCAAGTAACCGTGTTTACCACCGATCTGCAAAGAAATGGGCTTGCGTCACTTTCTGAGAACCAAGGTGCATTTCCCTGATGCTCAGCTTCTTGGTGTTTACATATGATTAAGGCTGTGATTAAGGCCTTTCTAGAAATCCTGTGTGATTTACAGAGGTTGTATTTTACTGTATCTTATTTCACAATGTCAAACGTTACAATGGTTTAAATGGAATACATGCTGTAAAGGTTATCTCAAGTTTCCATTGCTATTTGTCAGTAACTTTTTCGTCTGCTCTCCCTTTCTAGGTGTTGATCCTAATGCTGACTATCCTACTCTGTACCGCTACTTTGTGGAGGTGTGGATATACCTGGGCTTGGCCTGGCTGTCCCTCTTCTTTAACTGGAAGGTACGGATGGTCATCGAGGCCCACAAGGCTCTGAAGAAACGAAGGAAGCGTCGCAAGCTCTCGTTGGATGAGATGCAGCACTACAAAGAGAACCAAAAAGCCTTGCACCTGCCTTCTACTACCAATGACGTCAACATCTTCAGCTTCCTGAGTAAGAGAAAGGAGGGCTACAATGACCTAATCAAACAGATCGGCACCAAAAAGGAAGGAGGTGGTCCGTGTGCCAATGGCGTCCCCACAAAGTCTAAAGAATTCAACCGCTCCAAAAGCTGCAGTGATGCTTCTCCCGTCAACGGAAATGCCATCCTTAACCTGGACCGATCGCCTCGGCAGAAGCGCCGCTACAGCTTCAGCGACCGCGTGACTGTTGCCTTCTCCAAGTCCAAGAGTTACCTGCTGGGGCAGGAGGGAGGACCTCTGCTGAACGAGATGCAGGGTGATGTGGAGGCAGACCTGGAGAGGATCTATGAGAACCAGTTAGATAAGGAAGCAGGTGAAGAACATGGGAATCTTGGGCCTGGAGGCCATGGGGCTGGTCGTCACATATGGGAGTCCAAAGAGTATCATCCGCTCATCTTCCAGAATGCCAACATCACGTTCATCGATGAGGAGAATCTCCTGAACACCAACCTGGAAGAGGAAGAAGATGAGGAAGATGATGACACCAAGCCCAAGCTTTCCACCTCGGATGAAAACATTGAATCGGAAACCGATTCTAAGGAGGAGCAGCACTCTGAATCTGAAGTCTCGGTTTTCACAGACCAGTCAGAGCATTGCCACTCATATGAGCAGCTGGTAGAGGAGTACGCCAAGGAGGACAACACTGAAATCTGAGGCACCCGTACCAGAACATGGACCTAGCCCAAACCCTCAGTGAGAGTTTGCCGTTTTGTTTCGTTTTTTCGTTTTTCACTTTTGGACATTTTGCACAAACTTGAAAATGAGACTTGTCATGTGCCTGACTTGATCAAATAAGTGGCCCATTTTGAGATCTTCCACATCTGTGAAGCTTTGGTTTGTTGTTAGTTTTAAGGAAATGGAATCAGTTCAGTGCATTTCAGTCAGTATTATTTCAAGCAAAGAAGCTACCGATCTCGTAAAAGAAGCATTTGTCCGACTTTGACATTACCGCAATGAAGTCCACAATTTCATGACTTAAACACTGACTATGGACATTTTCTTTTCTTATTAAGATGTCTTGAGTCTGTAGGGGGTTATTTTTAGTCTTTGAATAATACGAAATAGTAATTTATTAGATAGATGAAAATAACCTGAATTATATGAACTGCTGAATCAGTTGTAATGGATCCGTGGTTCATAGGATACGAGTAATAGGGAAAGGTGATTCCATTGAGAATTGCTCCTGGTTCTCTGACATTTATGCATCATATTGGTGTTTCTGTTGTAACATAATGAAGGAAAAACACTGCCTGCATTTAAATTTTACCCATTTTTAAGGGTTTTGTCTTTTATTCAACCTAATCTTCTCTGGCTTTCATATACACAATGTAAGGGGTCAAGGCATCTTGGCCTCACCATAAAAAACTTCAGCATTAAGTATTATTGTGGAAAGAAGGGAACGGTTGTTTTCTGGAACATTGAAGTGTACAGTTGCAATGCCCCTTGACTTGAATGATCTGAGCCATAAAACACACCCTTCAGTTGGTACCACTCCATACGCTGTGTCATAGTTTCATATTAGGGTCTTCCATTGATGGCAAAGGCCTTATGTTCTGTAGTGTTTTAAACTTGTATTTGTTTTTACTGAAAAAAGTATTTGCTTCTTTAGGATAGCCCCATTTTAAATGTGGATATAAACGTAAAATGGATGAAACAACCTTAATGTTGGTGTTAATTATTTGTTATTGATTTAATATTCCAAGTTGAAACTTTGATAATAAAAGTATTTTTAAATATGGATTTTGTCTTCTTTTTGATGTCTCAATACAAAGAAGGTAGTGGTGCAGTGGTGACCCAGTGGTTAGAACTTTGCCCCTGAGATCCGAAGGTTGCAGGTTCAAGTCCCAACCTGGGCACCACTGAGGAACCCTTGAGCAAGGTACCGTCCCCACTGCACTGCTCCCCGGGCGCTGTTGATAGCTGCCCGCTGCTCCACGTGTGCACGTGTGATGGGTTAAAGGCAGAGCACAAATTTCGTTGTGGAGCACTGTGTGTAGTGGTGTGTTCACAATGATCGGAAATCGCGAAATTACTGAATCACTTTGTAAAATAATTATTGAACACGTCACCAATTTTCTAAGTAAATATATTTCTAAAGGTGCTGTTGACATGAAATTCCCAACAGGTTTCTGTAACACACCATTCTATTCACACATGCAAAGAAATCAAAACATAGAGATCATTAAGTTGTGTAATAAAATGGAATGACACAGAGAAAAAGTATTGATTACTTTGTACAAAAGTCTTTGTTGGTGATGAAGCGGCAAGTCCTTCCTAGTCCCTGTGTTGGTCAGGTGGGATTTTTACCTTATTATTCCACACACACTGTCCTCAGATCCTGAAGGTTCGGAGAGTCCTATAAACTCTTTCCATAGATTTTCTCTAGGATTCAGGTCAGGTGATTGGCTGAGCCATTCTAGCAGCTTTATTTTCATTTTCTGAAACTAGTTGAGATTTTCCTTGTCTGCGAGTTTGGGATTGTTGTCTTGCTGAAACATCTGCCATTGTTCCATCTTCATCATCCTGGTAGATGGCAGATTTTTATCAAGAATGTCAACATTTTTCCATTAATCTGGTTTATGGGGAAATAATGTTCTTTCCACTTCTGGTTTATGGCCCCAACAGTGCTCACTGCGACCTTTCTAGTTTAGAAATTCTTCTGTAACCAATGGCATCAGTGTGTTTTGAAAAAATAAGGTTGTGAAGGTCTTAAGAAATCTCTTTGATCTCTATCACAAGATTTTCCTTGTGTGACACTTTGGTAATGAGACGCCTTTTTATTGCCATCAGTTTGGACTGAACCTGCTGATTTTAATTTGCACTGAGTGTCAGGATTGCTTTCTAATTACTGATAGATTTTAGCTGGTGTTCAGCCTTTTTACACCTTTCTTTCTTCATGTGTTTATTACTGCATCCCTATATATAACTGGACATCTATGGTTATTGTTACATCTGGTGAGAATTTCATGTCAATAGCAGCTTTTAGAAATATATTTACTAGAAAATTGGTGAAATGTTCAATACTTATTTTAACCACTGTGCTTTTTTCACTTGCAACACGAGTTGTTTATGGTTGTTCTCAGTAAAGACATAAAATTATTAGACATAAACATTATTTTAGGCACATTGTCAATTCCCTTGACTTAGATCAGATCATATTTGAAAACCATGAAATTATAAATGGTTCACTTACTTTTCCTTGCCACTGTGTGTGTGTGTGTGTGTGTGTGTGTGTGTGTGTGTGTGTGTGTGTGTGTGTGTTTGTGTGTGTTTTTATATAAAATCCATCTATCCATTGTCCAAACTTTGTGTGTGTATGTATATATATATATATATATATATACACACACACACACACACACATCCACTTCTAAGTGTTTACATGTTTATGGTACTCCAGGTTTTGACACCTGGGCTAAACTTATTATTTCCATCAATATGGAATAATTAGCTGAAATTCATAAAGGTGGAAACATTTTTATTTATTTATAACTTCAAGGGCCTCATAAAGAATCTGATGAGGGGGACTTGTGGTCAGGACCTTACCCTTGGGTTAGGAAGGTCACTGGTTCTGACCCATCCTGCTACACTGCTCCCTGAGTACTGCTTATAGCTTTAGTATTTTGTTTAATTGTGATCTTATGCAATTTATGCAATTAAGCCATGTCGTTTGTAATTTCTTTAACTGTAGAAGCACTTTTATAGCTAATGTTTTAACAAATGCCAGTGTTGACGTGCCACCCACAATAATATATATGAATATGCTTGCTGTTCTTTTTGCTGGGAAGTGTGTGTGTGTATTCTCACACTGGCCTCTTGCGTCATGATGCACAGCTGCCCCAGTACATGGAAAACAGCTTCCTGAGTTGGTTTCCTGGCTTAGATTAATTACACTGAATGAGCTGTTTTTTATCCAAAGTCTTTCTCCTACTGCAGATATCCCAGTGGAAGTGGACCAACAGCAAGATGTTTATGACTTGAACCACCATGAAAAGTGTCATAAGTGTCTGCTGGAGATACGTCATTGATCATAGAGGGTTTTTCATGGAGATTAAATTTAAGTAGGTGGTGTAGAGGTGACATAGCAGTGTTTGTGATGTTCCTATTCATCTAGGCCTGTATATGATTGACTTGGATTTAGAGCATCACTGTGTAGGATTTGCTTTACATCACCTTCCTTGGATTGTTCCTTGAAGTGCCTACAAACATCCTGAACCAAAATAGAACCCGTTAACTTCCCCAACCACTTTCTCACCCAGAGATTCGTTGAAGCAAACAGTTTTACATGTAAATATTGGACGACTGCCCAAAGTAGCTACTGCTGTCCCACTCTGTTCAGGACATAACCTTGTGTTCTGTTTACCCTCATGCTCTAAGTGAGGATTGGCCATACACAGACTTTACGTGGATGACCCAGGTTAACGTGACCACTTACTCTCCCGTGGATGTCAAAGCTGGAATGTCTGAAATGTTTTGTTAAAAAAAGCTTGTAATCCTTTTACCACATTCCAGGACGTCTAATCATGTTCCAATGTGTATAAAGATGACGTTTTTAAACAGTGGTGCTTAAAAGTTTGGGAACGTTTCTGATTTGTCTTAAACATACAGAGATCCCATTTAAACAGGATACAAACATTATACTTGACTATATATTTATTGGAAAAAAATTATCAAATATGTATTGTGATAAATTACTGCATGGAAACCATTTTAGGTCATATTTGTGCAGATATAAAGACAATACAAGCACAAGCATCACTGTATGTAATAGTCTAGTATAAACCATATTAAAATTCATGACTTGCCTTATTTTGCCCATATAACACTTCATCACCTTGACTGGTGTTAATGTGCTTCTTACATAAATGTACAGTTAGTGACCCTTACCATTAGCAGCCCTTTATAATTCTGTTCAAATTTTGTGTGCTGACCACTTGATAATGTGTCATTTGAGTGAGTGAGTCTGTTTCTTTTTCATTGAAACGAAACAAGCATACGGTTATATTTCTGTTGTATAACCCTCAAGGAGAAACGACTTTTTCTATTACCGCTTGCTATTACATTTTACATGATCCCCTGGAATCAGAGCCATTCATGTCATATAGATATATACATACAGATACTTATCTACAGTCTTTTTTTTATCAGAAAATAAAATCATTCAAATAGATCATTAGTTTGATATTTGGTGTAATGTGTCACATATGGTGTAACATACAATTAGACATGCATTGGTAATAATAACAATATATAATATATATAGTATATAATATATATAATAATCATAACTAATAAAAAACAATGCAAGTTGAAGTTATATAGCACCTTTCACAATCCCAAGGTCACTTAACATTAAAATGTAAAGTATAAGTTATCTTTGAAAAGATGTTTATGTTCAGTTCTGAAGGTAGAACGGGAGGAACAATCATGAAAAGACAGAAGAAGACATTTCCAAAGTTTGGGAGCTATGGCTCTGAAGCAACCACCTTGTTTAAGAAACAGCTAGAGATTATTATTATATTTATGTACAGTGTGACAAGAAAGTATTTGATAGCCACCAATTCCGCAAGTTGTTTCACTTAAAAAGATGAGAGAGGTTTGTAATGTTCATCATAGGTTCACTTCAACTGTGAGATAGAATGTAAAAAAAATCCAGGAAATCACATTGTATTGTATTGTATATAACTTTGGTTGGTCAAACGTTTCCTGTAGGTCTTCACCAGGTTTGCACACACTGTATCTGTTTTTTTGGCCCATTCTTCCATGCAGATCTTATAAGGAGCTGTGATGTTTTGAGGCGGTTGCTGGGCAACACAGATTTTTATATCCCTACACAGATTCTCTATTGGATTGAGGTCTGGAGACTAGCTAGGCCACTCCACTTTGAAATGCTTTTTAAGTAGCTACTCCTTCGTTGCCCGGGTGGTGTTTTTGGGATCATTGTCATGCTGGAAGATCCAGCCACATTTCATCTTCTAATTTCTAATATTTTCTTAGAATTGCTCCAACAGTTGATCTCTTCTCACCATGGTGGAGGTTGAAGTCTGACTGTTTGAAGGTGTGGACAGGTGTCTTTTTTACAGATAGCAAGTTCAAACACATGTCAGTAATACAGGTAATGAGTGGAGGATAGAAGAGCTTCTTAAAGAAGTAGTAACAGGTCTGTGAGGACCAGAAATCTTGCTTGTTTGTAGGTGCTAAATACTTATTTTCTGCACCATTATACAAATAAATTCTTTAAAAATCATATAATGTGATTTCTTGGATTGTTTTACATTCTGTCTCACAGTTGAAGTGAAACTATGATGAACATTACAGACTCTCTCATCTTTTTAAGTGGGACAACTTACTTTTTTGCCACACTGTATATTATATATACTATTATATACTATAAAGATTATTACTAGTAGATCTTAGAGAGTGAGCAGGGCAGTAATGCATGAGATCAGAGAGGTAGGGAGATTATGGAGAGATTATAGAGATCTTTGAAGGTGGGAAGCCATTTTATAAACTGGATATGGGACTGAACAGTTAGCCAGTGTAGTTGGATAAGGATATGATGATGTGAGCAGAAGGTTTTTGTATGAGTGAGGACCCCAAGCAGCAGATTTTTGAATATTTTGAAGTTTTGAAGAACAATAAAAAGGGAGTTATTGTATTTCCCCAATGATAAGTCACGGCATATACATTGATTTTGTAAACCTGCATATTTGGTGTGGTTTGCTTAAATGGAGCTGCCTTTCTAAAAACATTAAAAAACATTTGCTAAAAGTATTCATTGATTCAGTGCAACATTCCCAAATGATTAGTTGAATTTAAATGTACTGTTTAAAGCAGCAATGAACAGTTTGAAAAGCAAAGCAAAGCAAAGATAAATCAGTGACGATATTCTTACTTAAATGGCGCTGCCACATCCAGCCTCTCAAACATTTTCAGCCCTTTGCTACATTACATTATATCCTAGTGTATAATACAAGCTGGAAAAAGCTCATTTTAACAGGAATAGAAAGAACCAAAGTTTATTTTTGGCTGGAAAAGAAAGTTTTTCATTTTTGTTTGAAGGACTGGAGGGTGGGGTACTGCAGTACAATGACATCAATCATCTGTCATTCTTCGTTATAAAATTAGCAACACTGAAATGCAAAAGTTTTTAGGCTTACCTTTCTTCAAATCCTTCAAAATCAGATCCGTAAATTTCATCAATTGCGACCTGTGCTGCTTTGCTTTCTCTGACATCAGACATGTGTTCATCTTGGATGCTGCAGACATTGCTTCACAAAAGTAATGACCTGGAGATTAAATTCTGCAGGGTAGTTCCTGCGTTGTGGCATAATAACGTCTGAAGGGCCCCATCAAGTTAGATGCTTCTACTTCAGATCAGTAAATTCAGTAACGCTGTGGCTAATAACACCGTGTGGCTTATCTCAGAGTTTGAAATAACAGAAATAAGCATTTTCTGGGGCTTATAGAATGGGGTGACCTATGTATAATGTGGAGCGGCCTGTCATTTGGGAAATATGTTACTGTCAGCATGAGACATAATCAGAACATGAACAAGAGTATGGGCATCTACAGTATACTATACTAAGACTGTGATATAATATTTTGGGGAGCAATTAATAAAATTAAATTTTTTCAGTGTTCAACTTCAGGAAGTTATCTTTCTTCCAAAGCTTTAGATCAAATATAATCTGTTATTTAATTGGAAGGAAAGTCTGTGGAAGTGTGAGCACTGATATATAACTGAATATAAACTATAATCTCTGTAAACTGCTTTGCGACAACGTCAGTTGTAAAAAGCGCTGTATAAATAAAATGGACTTGACTTGACTTGAATATCATCAGCACAGAAGTGAAAGTTGAAGCCATGGCTACAAATAATCTATCCGAGGGGTACAATGTAAATCAGAAAGAGAAGGGGTCCAAGAACTCATCCCTGAGGGACACCAAACATAACAGAAGTTTTGGAAGAATTGTGAGGACCCAGAGTGATAAACTGTTGTTGGTTTGTTAAATATGATCTAAACCATTCAATTAATACCAAAAAAAGAGAGGCGTGAAATGAGATTATTGATTATGATTATTAATGGTTATAACAAATTATTTGATGAACTTAACCTAATTATGGATTCCACAAGGTCTCTTAAGGTGTACTGGCACCTTAAAATCTGTAAGCTGTGATGTAGGGCCTCTCTGGATTGGACATTTGTGTCCAGCATATCACAGTTGCTCAATTAGAATGATATCTGGGGAATCTGGTGGCCTAGTCAATACCTTGATTTCTTTATGTTCCTCAAAATGTTCTTGAACAATCTTTGCAATTATCCTGCTGAAAGAGGCTACTGCCATTAGGGAACGTTCCCTAATGAAGATGGCCTACTTGGTCTGCCTCAATGTTTAGGGAGGTGATATTAATTAATGGAACATCCACATGAATCCCAGGAGCCAAGATTTCCCAGCATATCACTGCCCAGTGCATCACACTGCCTTTGCCAACTGGCCTGCATCCCAGTTCTCCTTCAGAACAAAATGTATTAAAACAAAATGTATTAAAGAAATAGATACAAAAATCTCCATTAATAATTGTAATATACACTTTGTGTCATTTACTTTCATAGAGTAAGTTTATTATAAATATAGAGACAAATTATTAATGTATTGCTATATAAATTACTACATTTAGTACATTTATTATTACTTATTATTTATTTATTTTGATACATCTTGCTTTAGCTGTAGTATAGTACCATGGTAACGCATATATTAGATTAGATTAGATTATTATTATTTTTGTTATTGTAAAATATACTTTGAATAAAAACAAATTCTAGAGTACACAAATGAAAGCTTCTGCTCTATATCCTCAATAGCTTTATTTTATATGACAACCGCTTTTCTACATGCTCTGATTTCACTCTTCCACTCATGTTTCATTGCCAAGACCGAATTCCAGACTGGGACACTTGTTCTCGCTGAGGAAAAAAAACACATTCAACATGATAAGCGAAAAGTAAATGTAGCACCTGCAAAAAGAACTAAACCAGGAGTAAGAAATATCGAATCAAATACCCAAATGTACTCTTCTAGTGTCTGTAGGCATGCTGTAGATATCTGAGTAAATGTAACCTGTCACCAGTGCGCCCCAGTTAGAAATCCTATGGCTTCAATCCATCACTGGAAGAAAAGTGCTGGAACATTTGCACTCGAAATGTTTACCTTTCTGACACATTCCTCCTGTGCTGAAATGACGGAGATTAGAGCTGCATACCAGCAGTACTATGTGAGGCTACTAGGCTAACTGGGCACATTGTCTGGATGTGGTCAACTGAAGAATCTACACCCACTTCTGCCTGAGCAATAAATATCATGGCCTGACCCCTTGAGCCAGTATTACATAACCTGGATTTAGGAGAGCAGGGTAGGGGGGTAAGGGAGGATGCTTCCCAGATCCACAAAAGTGAATAATGTAGCCTGTACTCATATTCTACTGTCATTTGAAATTAAAATAAGTAGAAATAAGAAGTAGCCTTGCAAAAAAAGCACCTTCTTCACATTGAATATTCTTAGACATTAAGCACAGGAACTGAAATGGTTTACAGGTGTTTCTTCTCTTTTGGAACATTTTAAATCTGAAAAACAAGAAGTGTGAAAAACAGCAGAACAACACATCAGCTGAACAAAAATAAATGGAAAAAAGAATAATCAGTAAACACAATAAAAATGGGTAAATTCATGAAAAAAAACAATTACTTATGCTAAGTATTAATTATGCTAGACAGATAGATAGACAGACAGACAGATAGGCAGGCAGGCAGACAGACAGACAGACAGGAAATACGTAAAACATGGAATGACTTTTACATGCTGTAAATGTTTGTGTTTGATCCATCCATTCTTCCATCCATTCATCCATTTCCTGACTCATTAATCCTAACCAGGTTTGTTGCAGGTGCCGGAGCATATCCCAGCACTTGTTGGGCAAAATGCTGAACAGGTTGCCAGACCTTGGTAAGACATGCACACAAACACACCTTTCTGTATAGGTGATTTTTCTCCTCATTTTAAAGGTTGAACTGAAGGCCTGCCAATCATGGTTCACCCACAGAAAATAATAGATTTAATTGATACACTGCCCGTCCAAAACAAAAATCACACACTCTAATATTTCATTGGATCACCTTTAGCTTTGATTATGAGGCACATTTACTGTGGCATTGTTTCAATTAATTTTTGCAATGTCACAACATTTATTACAATTAATTGCATTAATTTTCGCCAAAATCTTGTAGAGATGATGGGAAAGTTGGACCACTGCACTAATTCTTCTCCAGCACATCTCAATGATTCTTAATGAGGTTAAGGTCTGGACTCTGGTGGCCAATCCATGTTTGAACATGATGTCTCAAGCTCCCTGAACCACTCTTTCACAATCTGAGCCCAATGAATCCTGGTATTGTCATCTTGGAATCTGCCAGTGACATCAGGGAAGAAGAAATTCACTAATGGAATAACCTGGTTATTCGGTATATTCAGGTGGTCAGATTTGGGCTCATAATGTTCCTGAACCTCGACCTGACCAACTGCAGCAACCCAGATCAAAGCACTGCCCCCACAGGTTTGTACAATAGGCACTATGCATGATGGGTGCATCACTTTATGCAACTCTCTTTTTACCCTAATGGTCCATCACTTTGGAACATGGTAAATCTGGACTCATCAGACCACATCACCTTCTTCCATTGCTCCAGATTCCAATCTTTATCCTCCCTCAATCCTTAAAATTAGCCTGTTTATTCCCAATCCCTTGAATTCAATTCACTTTGTGCATGTGTTGGAAATGCTCTGACTTTCACTATTGTGACGAATTTCCAGGGTGGAAATCGGTCAATGGGGAAGAAAAACACTTACACCAAGGGCTCAGTTTGAAAAACGGGACACAGCATGTTTATGAATTTACATTTATTTAACAGCCTTGACAAAAGCTTCCAGAACCCGTGCGCCCTCTCCAGGAGAGTTCACACTGACCTGTGTTCGGTGTGTAGGTCTGATGGCGGTCGTCTGGCTCACCCAGGTCACCAGTCAGACCAATCATCCAGGCCAGGGTGAGCGCAGAACGCCGCCATCAGCCCACACGCCCGAACACCTGGAAACACTTGCAACTCATAACATGAACACCATTTCTCCTAGAACCTGAGAAATTGCCCCACAAACCCTGTAACCCTTACTCCCAAGATGCCTTGCGGCTGGTGGAGCAGCAGCTCACTCCCAACATCGCCACACTATTGGACACACCCGGGAGCTCTGCTGATGTTTTTTTACAATTTGATTTCACATTTCTTCCATGAAGATGGTTCCCCAGTGTCCTTCCAGTTTTTAATAATGCGTTGGACAGTTCTTAAGTCAGTTTTAGTAGTTTCTGCAAATCTTCTTAAATATTTTCTTTGCTTGAGGCCAATAATTTGACCTTTCTGAAACAGATGACCAAAGGATGTGTCTTCAGACATGGTTGTTTAAGTAATGCGAAACTCACTGCATCAGTTAGGATTAAAAAAAATGCCAGCTGAAACCGATCCAATAGGAGGCACATATTTGCTTTGATCAATCCAGGTGGTGATTTTTTTGGACAGGCAAAATATAAATAGTAATAATAAACCTACTTAAATTAATGTATAAATTAATCTACATTTCACTTAAGCGCATGAAGCTGATCGAATACCTAAAAACGTTTAATGTGTATTTTATTTTAAATAAGATATTATAAACCTTATAAAACCTGTTACCTTAATACCTTATAAAACCTGTTTTTACCACATTTCCATTAGTTTTTCCCAGGGTTATGTCATGTGGTGCACTTATTTGTGATTGAGTGTTTTCACTTTTAGTCTGAGATACGGTTTAACCACAGGGCAAAGTTATTATGTACAGTAAATACCATTTCACCCAGTTGTGGTATTTTGGGTTCCAATTGACATTGGAAGTTCTTCATGGTGGTTCATGCTTGCGTGGCATTATTCTTTGAAATTAGGTGGAAACAGTGAAATTCTCACTTAGAGTTTTTAAAGAAAAGCTGTAGTTAGTGTTAGATTTGCTTAAAGTATGGGAAAACAGAGGAATAACAGAGTAATTCCATTATTAAAGTGTAAATTCATTAGCATTGTGAAAGCACACATACTATTAGCCTCATAATCTATACAATGCTATACCTAAGAATAACAGGCTAACTAGCTGGGATTTTTTGCCCTCCTGTTCTCTACACTTTGATGCATCATGTCAGAAAGTTTGAGCACCCCTGCTCTACATAAAACACTACATGTTCATTCATTCTCCTTTTCAGGTCATGGGGAAGCTGGAATCAATCCCAGCTTACTATTGGCCTTAGACAGGGTGCACTCTGGACTAGAGACCAATCCATCCCGGGGCAACACAAACAGACAACCATTCACACACACAATCAACCTACACCACAAGCCTTTGGACAGTGGGACGAGAACCCAGAGCTATTGAAGTGGTCGGTAGCAACCACAACTGCTCCAAAGGAGGACAACCAGTAAACTAATGCTCACTGATGCACATTAGGAATGAAGGCTAGCCTGTCTGCTGTGATACCACAGCAGTGCTCCTGTAGCACAGAAAGTGAACGCTGGCTGATGGGAAGGTGTCAGAACATAGTCAGAGTTTGAGGGGGACTTGCTCAGTTTTAGGCAGGTGGTTAATGTCATGGATGAGGTCACTGACCGCCTTCAAAACATTTTATGAGAACAGAATTCTTTTATGATCACCTTCTAGTACTTTATAGTTTGGACAGCAGTCATTCCATGTTATAAACGTTAGGTTTTATTACATATACACAGTGTAAAGAGATTTCCTAAAGACGAGGATCCTTACCTTCGACTCCTGGGCAGGAGGACGACCCATCACAGGGCAACACACTCGTTCACACACTCACTGGGTAATGTAGAGTAGCCAGTTAACCTAAACCACAAGCCTTTTCACAGTGGGAGGAAACCGGAGAACCCTGAAAAAACCTACACAGAGCTTGTACACTTGGTACAGAAAGGCACCGGCGGCCGACTCAGGATGGAACCCAGGACCTTCTTGCTGTGAGGCGACAGCACTAACCACGGCGACACCCAGGACAGGATGTTGACAGTAGAGTATGATGGAATATATTCATTTATTCATTCATCCATCTATCCACAAACTCATTCATCTGTCCATCTATCCATCCATCCATCCATCATTCATGTGTTCATGCATCCATCTATCATTCATAAATTCATTGATGTGTTCATTCATTCACCCATCCATCCATAAATTCACCCATCTATATATGTGTTCACTCATTCATTCATTCATTCATCCATACAAAATCTTTATTTAGTGATTGTTTGTTTGTTCATTCATTGTTCCATACATACATATGTACATACAAAAATCATTCATTCATGTGTTTGTTTGTTCAAACACCCATCTATGCATCCATTCACCTCTTCATTCATGAACATTTATTGTCAGGTATGTGAAGTACATTTCCATTTTACACTCTCAAACACAAACATTATTACTGAAAAACAACAATGTGTGAACATGACTCATATTCAGTGTGGATTCAGTGGAATGAAATGATGTGAAATTAGGCAGAAGTTCTAGATTATCATAAGCGGCTCATGGGAAACGTGTGTGGGTGGGTTTTTTGGGTGATTTTGCAGAAGGTCTGTGTAAGAACATTATTGCAGAAGTTTGTTGTAAGAGCTAAATTAACCCGTTCTGTGTTCAAGAACCTCTTTATCTGTTTGCACCTTCACCCCTTCACCATAAACCATCTTCATCCTTCACTCTACACCCTCTTCACCCCTTCACCGTAAACCCTCTTCAC
>JBBIGC010000001.1:45743877-45758037 GCA_037576955.1 Lepidarchus adonis
TGTTTTTTTTAAGTGTTTTATACAGCCACAAGGTTGGATTGTTGAGTGACAATAGTTTTGTGGCATGTATGTGCTTGGGTTTTTTTCCCTACACAATTAAACATTTGAATAAACATCTTCTGAGATGGGTTCCATACTTTTTGCCAGGGGTTGTATGTATCTGTATATAGAATAATTTTAACTTTATTAGAGCTCAATGCTGACAATCCTATGTTAAAAATCATCCTGATACCGTGACAAAGGCAGAGAAAACCTCACTGCTGCTAGTGGGTTCACCCTCTGGCGGCAAAAGGTGTGAAAAATCATACGGTAGATTAATGACATGTAAACGCAATGTAGGCATTTTCTTTGCGCTCATTAGGATTTTGTCAGAAATTGACACCAAGGAAATGCTATATGCGACAGTTTTTTGACACCATCTGAACGTGCAGTCAAACAAACATGCCTCGTTCCTAACCTGATGCCACAAAGATCAGAAGAACGCTTGAATGTGGACAAGGCCTAAAAACTGCTGAAAGATAGAACAATATTCTGCCACATACGGGGTTGGTGTGCTCAGAGAGACTGTCCTGTTCTGTGCTGCATTTCCCTCATAATCAGCACGGCGAATGGGATGTTTTTATTTCATATGATAAATTAAACCAGATGTTGTGAAAGTCTTTCCAAATGAAGCCCCTCTTGAAATTTTATCTTTACATGTTTTGCAAACTCTCCGCAGATCTTTTGAAATATGCTCACAGGGCAGATGTGCCAAAGCATGCTGGTAGCACTGCATGTTTTTGTAAAACTTGTATCAGCAATATCTTCATCAAAACAAATACAATTCAAGACAGTTGAGGTGGTTAGCAGGGTTAGGGTTAGAAATGAAATTTCTTGGCCAAAACCAAAACAAATTGTCTTAAAGAAATTATCCCAATTTTTTGTACCATAGCTGTTATGGCTGGTACTGTTTTACTTAATAAAGTCAATGCATTGTAATTGAATACATTAATTTATGTATCAAAGAATAAATCAATTACAAAACCATGAAAATACTTACTTTCCACTTAAGTAAAGTCAGAAATATCTGACTTTCGGTCATGTTTAAAAAAAGTTACATTTTCAGTGCGTCTCTATTGGTCCGTACTAGGTCTATGGATTCACTGTAACTCATATTAGCAGTCTTGTAAATGCATTTGGATGTATTTTCTTACTTTTAGAGTAGTGTTTCTTTACAGATTACATTGGCCACTCCACCTTGACTGTTATTTTCTGCCCTTCCAGATAATAATCCTGTGCCAGCCTCATCAATTTAAAATCGCTGTAAATGGAGCCCATCTGCTGGACTACAGGCACAGAGTGCAGGACCTGAGCTCCATTAACCAGCTGGAGGTCCTGGGTGATCTGGAGCTCCAGGATGTTAAGCTGTGGTGACTGTGATCAGCTACAGGACAGTGTGATCCCAGCATATGTGTTTTTCCACCCTGTTCCTAACAAATGAAAACACACCTGCATCACTCCCGGACATCACGTTTCCTTTGTAACAGCCTGAGCTTCTAATACATATGAAACCATAAATGTATCCAGTTTCCTTTATAAGCATAATAATTCATTAATAGAATGGAGGAGAGGATGTTCTTCCCTCTTCCACCTCTCTCAGCTTTGGCAAAAAGAAAATTTGGCCCAAAGTCTGCTACAGACACTGTAGTCACTCACTCGCCAATCCTCCTTCTAGAATGGGGAAAAAATGAATGCACTTTTTAAAAGAAAGTGATAAACACACACGGCATTGTCTCGACAGGAGCTGTTAAAATAACCAGGAATACCTTTGTCTCAGATTGTATGAACTCCTGGCCAGGTACAACATCTCAGCTGGGACATCAAGCACTCACTTTAAGTGTGTATAGTGGGTAAAATAAGTATTGAACACTTAAATTTTCTAAGTAAATATATTTCTAAATCTTCATTGACATGAAAATTTCACCAGATGTCAGTAACAATCATTCAATCCACACATGCAAAGAAATCAAACCATAAATGTCCAAATATACACAGGTCATGGCAGTTGAGTGCATTACTTACTGTTTTCTTTGTACCTACTAATTCCCGGTCTTTCTGAAGTCGCTCTTGGACTCTTCTGATAATTTTTTTCACTCCTCGTGGGGAGAACCTGTTCATGGACGGTTTATGGTGAATTGATGTTCTTTCCACTTCATGATTATGGCCCCAACAGTGCTCACTGCAACCTTCAGTAGTTTAGAAATTCTTCGGTAACCAATGACATCAGTGTGTTTTGTAACAATAAGGTTGCGAAGCTCTTTGGTTTTACCATTATGAGATGTTTCTTGTGTGACACTTTGGTAATGAGATGCCTTTTTATAGCCATTAGTTGGGGCTGAACCCACTGATATTATTCTCACTGAGTGGCAGGATTGCTTTTTAATTTCTGATAGATTTCAGCTTGTGTCATGACTTTCCAGCCTTTTTAAACCTTTCTTTCTTCATGTGTTCAATACTTTTTCCTGTCTCATTCCATTTTATTAGACAACTTACTGTATGGACGTCAATGGCTTGATTTCTTTGCATGTGTTGATTAGATGGGTTGTTACCATCCAATCATCTGGTGAGAATTTCATGTCAGTAGCACCTTTAGAAATATATTTACTCAGAAAATTAGTCATGTGTTCAATACTTATTTTACCCGCTGTATGTACTAAGGTCATCATATGTTTTAGGTGAACAAGGCGACGGAAGAGTGTATAAGCATGACTTTAAAAGGGGGCAATAGGACTGTTACAGGAGTTTTGCTGATATACTTTAAAGGTTACTGATATTTAAAGCATGTAATAAAATAGTTTTCAATAAATATATGGTGAAAAATATGGCTTACACTCAGAAAATTTAAACCGTAGTTCTTTTATGTTTGCATATAGCTTCATTCAGCTTGTCTCATCTTATAGCAGAACAACAAAAGCTTCTCTTACATACAGTACTGTGTAAAAGCTTTGTGCAAATTGTTCCCATTTATCTCTATGGCTAGTGCAGCGGTGTCAAACTCAGGTCCTGGAGGCCAGTATCCAACACAGTTTGGTAGTTTCCCTCCTCAAATACACTCACTCAGCCTGGCAATTACAAGGTGAGTTGAACCCGGTGTGTCTGAGCAGGGAAATCATCAAGCTGTGCAGGACACTGGCCTCCAGGACCAGAGTTCAACACCCCTGAGCTAGTGTCTTTTTGCTTTTTACATTTATTCTAATCATGTTTTTGCTGCAAAAAGTAGTTATGTTTTGGGAGCTGTTAGAACAGTGTAGGTTTGGTGATTACCCCTCAATGCCTCCAGCTCAAAGGTATGTCAGCAGACACCAGAGTAGTCCACTGCATGTAGGTGATGGTCAGGGAATGCAGCTTTATCACATTGTCCTGAAGTTCAAAAATGGGAAAAGCCTGAAGCACAGCCCTCCTGCCACTAGGTGGAGCTAGATATATGTTGAAACAGCAGTAAACACCATTTCTAGCTAAATGTTTTTTTCCTGTTCCAGTCCTTTAGGAACAATAAACGTTACATGAATATACAGTGAGCTTTCAAACCAAATGCACTGATCAGCCATAACATTAGCACCACCTGCCTAATGTAAAGGTTGCCATCATGCTGCTGAAACAGCTCGATTGTGATGCACTCTGTTCTGCCCTGTTTCTATTAGAGCCAGCATTAACATTTTAACAGCTCTCTAACATAAATCAATGAGCTTCGGGTGCCTATGACCCTATCATCAATTTAACAGTTGTTCCTATTTGAATCACTTTTGGTAGGTACCAACTACTGCATCGCAATAAGGCAAGTGTCCAAGTGGCTCACTTCCAAGAACTGACTGTTCACTTGCTGCCTAATATATTTCACAGATGGCATTGTACAATCACTAGTCAGTGTTATTCACTTCACCTGTCAGTGGTATTAATGTTATGGCTAATTGGTGTGTGTGTGTATATCTAGATGTGTGTGTGTGTGTGTGTGTGTATATATATATATATATATATATATATACACACACACACACACACACATACATATAGATACACAAACACACACATTATATATATTATATATATATATATATATAAAATCATAGAAACCAGATCATAGTAACAACATCATTGCAATGTAACCAAAATGCCTAAATGCATGGACACCCCCATGTGTCGATGCAGTTCTAAAAGAACTCTCTGGGTACAGTGTAGGCGAATTTAAGATTTTATTGGGCAGTGCATCCTTTCATGACACAGTACTATAGGTCTTGGTGGTTCGCAACCACAGGCAATTGTCACAAAAGATAACACTGCAATTATGCAGCAAACGACACAGAGTCGTGGAGCTGGGCAATATGACAATATTTACTCTTACTATGATAAAACAAACCATAGTACATTACTAAATGATTTTCTGAGCTAAAAACCACTGAACAACCACATTTCATTCCAAAGTTGGCATAGCTGGTTACGTTCAATTCAGGAAATGTTTTTTGTTTTTTTAAATGGTAAGGTTACACTACCTGTCCTTTGTTTCCCTATGCCAACTTACCAGATATATTGTGTGTCATGAACATTTAGCATTGGGATATATTTTTGCCATATTGCCCACCCCTACTGCATTGTACAATCCAGGGACTCTATAGATGCCCATATGGTTACAGATTCCCATTTAAAACTCTGGGAATGTATTAATATCCACAGAAAATATACCAATTTGTTGGGAAAAAAAAGCTATTATGGCACAACACAAGACCATATTTCTTTAAAATATGTAACAAAAAAAGTGATATTAAACATAATGACTGCAAGTCACAGGATCAATTGTCAATAGTAATCTCAAGAAATATGAAAGGCAGAACACTGTTTTAGTTACCAGGAAAGCTGTCCAATTTACCCCCAAAAAAAGACGATAAAAGGAGCCCAGCAGCCTAGACATGAAGCAGCTTTTCAAGAGGAACAGTAACAATACCTCTTATACAGTATGATACACTCCACTGTCTGCTGTAATAGCTACCCCAGCGTTCAGGGCAGTAGGTCGTGCATCCAGACAGGCAACAGACAAGACTCGTTTCCTTTGAGGCCGGCAGTCTGGTATACTGTAGCCAAGGTGGAAAGGAGTTCGGGCCACCTTTGAGGCGACATCATGTAGAGAAGAGAAGGGTGGTTAAAGTGAAAAGTGGCCAAGTTCTTGGCTCAGATTAAGGTGTAGTGTCAAGGGACGGACAATGGTTATGAGCTCATGTGTCCATTTAAACTGAGCTGAGCTTGACCAGGCCCCTGACGGAGTCCTCGTGAAGAGAGTCCTGGCTGGCAGGGTCATAGAAAGGCATGGTGTGGCTGTGGCCCAGTGGGCTACTGCAGGGCAGCATGCCAGGGGGCGAAGGGGCTTCATCAGGTGTAAGGAAGTGGTGGTGGGCATCTGGTGCTGGGTGGCCCTGGTGCAGCATCTCCTGTTCACAGTTTAGGTTGGGCATAGACGTCGGTGGGGTGGGCTGACCTAAAGGAAGCAGCGTGCACGGACCACCCAAAGCAGTCCTCCCAGGAAGAGACGACTCTTCTGCCATGACCATGGGCTCGCTCTGCAGCAAGGGAGTGGCAGCAGCCTGCAAAACGAATTTGGTGCTCTGAATGCACTGGTCTTGGTCACACTAAAAAGGAGAAGCACAGAGGAAGAAGAAGAAGAGAGAAAAGAAGGGGGAGGGTTATAATATGATAGGGGAGAGCAGAAAGAAATTTAGAGGATGTTATTAAACACAGGAACAAAAAGAGGTTAGTATCAGTATTTTAGTTAAGTTTATGGTATAAAAGGCACCTAGGTTCACGTAGGCCAAATGTACAATTTAACCAATGAGTGAGTGAGACATGGAAAGCCAGATTAAAACTCCAATATTGATCATGCCTCTCCTTCCTTAATTGTAACAGCCATTAAATGGCTTTTTGGATCAAAGGGAACAATCGATCACACTGGGGCAACATCTGTTGCCCACTTAAAGGTAGTTCTTTCATAACAATCACATCACAGAACATGGAGAACTAGGCTTGCAGTTCTTTATTCCAGAAAAACAGCAGCACAATGACCATGCTATAGGCTGTAAGGATTTTTAAAAAGACATATTTCTGTAACATTAAATTCCAGTAATGTTTCAGTTGCATTCACTCCACTGCGAATCTGTGTTACTTGAAAAAACAAATAGTTTAAGCTCTAAATTATCCTCGCACACCTTTCACATTATAGACAATTAAATACGATGAAAGCATTTGCACATAGTGAGGTAAATGCTAAAATTCGTAGAAATATACATTTATAGCAAGTACTGTAATGTACTGTATACTATCAGCACTGCAGAGACTCTCTCCACCTTCAAGAAACACCTCAAAACTCAACTGTTCCGTGACTACCTCAGCACCTAAACCCATCAACAACGTTCACTTTAACCATGACTTTTAATTAAACACATCAAACACAGGGATCATTCTACAGGTCCCACAGCTTCACACTTGTGTTCATACTACTTGCAAATAATATATACTTAAATACAATATAATTAAATATGCTACTTGTGTCGTGCCTTATCACAGACGAAGAAGCACTTAAAGAACCATTTAAAGAAACATTTATTCACAATAAAGAATATCCTTGACTTGTATAGCACTTGTATATATGAATACCGTATATCTTCTAATAATAGTCTCTTTTAGTCGCCCGTTTCCATTAAACGCTGTGATCGAAAGATAAAAATAGAAATAAATGCCAGTCTCCAATAGTAGCCGGTCTGTGGCAAACTCGTTCTCTTGTAAACGGCGATCTGAAATGAGACCCACTGGCTTTCCGTAGTCCAAAACAAACTCTAGCTCCGCCCCTTTTCCATGTGTTGAACTCTCAGTAATTGCACATCAGTATTGTCATGTCTGAATTTATGCTCGATTGTTCCTGTACCTGGAAGTCACTTTGGACAAAAGCGTCAGCCAAAGGAATAAATGTAAATTTAATACTAATGTAGGCTATGCTTATATTATTACACTAACCTAGCCCACACCAGCACTGTACACATTTTTAATAGACTACAGTAGCACAGACTTTTTCTTAAACATTACACATGCAGATGCCACGATATACCAGGGAAATCCTCCCGTTCCAAATAAAAACCTGCGAATAGTCAGGACTGAACAATGTGAACAGAAATATAAAGGAGGACCACTGTATTGAGCATTTTGAGAGTTCATAAGTGTGGAAGGTCATGACATTTTTACGTCTTTGAGTTTACCGGTATATACTGTTGCTTTATAAACCAAATTGTGTTTATAGGTTCTGATTTATCGCTAGGAACGGCCTTTGGGAGGTCTCTCTGCAATAAAACAAAAGTGCCTCCCCCCCTAGCTTCAGTGGACATTTATTTCATGTCATTTGATGCCATTAAATGTATTGCCATGAGACCCAATGGCACAGAGGTGGACCTCAGCTTCAGAAGCTGGTTTAATTTGTAACCTGTTCGCTTTAGTCCACGCTATAAACCTGTCAGTAGCTTTACAGGAAAAAGCAAGTGAAAGGGAACAGCTGCAATTGTTCCGAGGGTCTGTGTAGGTTCCATGTGTGCAGATTGGTAGATACGACCAACTTGTGATGCATTCTTGGAATTTTCTGTGTGAATCAACAATGGTCTGAAATGACATTAAGAACTAATCTCAGGAATTCTGTAACAATCTCTGGAATATGAGCTAGTTTGTTCAGACTGATGGGTTTGGTATTCCACATGACACTGCCACTTTTTACTGCATCTACGAGAACAATAAACAACAATCAATACATACAAAGCAAGTCACCACACAAACATGTCTGACAGCTTTATAGGGAGAGGACTATTTCTCAGTGAAAGGACGGTGACATAACTGCGAGACAAGACAAAGAACCTTATGAGTAATTGCGTTCAGAATAGATTTTGAAGAAAAGAGCATCTGATTTTCTTAAAGCAATCACTGTCCTCAATACATGAACTGCACTCATTACAAAACCACTTCAAATCCTATTTTGATTTCTATATGCATTTAAAAACACTGAAAAACAGCTAGTCTGGCTTTATCGGGCATTTATCTAATTACAGACAGGAAGCAAAGTCAAGGAAAAGAGAATTTCGACGCTGATCACGTTCCTAAGCCGAACTCAATTTGTGTGCAACATATCCTTACCACGAGTTCTCAGTTATCTACATCGCTTGCGTTTTACAACCAACTATGAATCATCACCATCTGGATTAGATAAAGCCTCCAGTTTCATGCACTGTTTAGAGTGTACGGCATCCAAGAGACAATTTGGTTCCTTTAACAAAACACTGTCAAAGTCGGCAAACAACTGCGTATTATCAGTGTGACAGAGATTAGATTGGGACAGTTGAAATCATTTCTAAACACACTCCAGACGTCAATTATACACTGTCTGAATAATTTTGGAAAAGTCCTACAGTAGTTGGCAGCCCATTGTAATGACGTGTGCTCAATTGGCCATCAGAGGTTTGGAGACAGCTTGCCATGAGTAGAAATCTTTGAATGCCACCTCCTGAAGTGCTCGGAGAGACTAGACACAGTGTCTTGGCTACATTTGTACTTGGCTTTTTCACACTCAGATACTCAGAGGCCAAAAAGCATTGGTAAGTGTTGGCTCACTGTCACAAGCACAGTCAAGTGTGAAACATTTTATGCTTAAAATAAATCAGCAGGTTAGAGACTAGGGGTGTGATAAAATAATCATTTGGTGATGTATCATCATCCTTCCTCACATGATATTATAATTGATACACTATATTTACGATATTCACGATATTTAAATGATTAAGCTTTCACCACCAATTTAAATATTTGGCGTCTTTACTTCTTCTCTCCTCTGGGTGGCGGTGCTCGACTGAGTGCATTAGACTCTGGTAAAAGCTGAAAAACTTTAACAGGTAGACAGCAGAGAAAGCTCAGCTGAGAGATGCCCCAGCAACATTTAAATCTAAAGTCTGACTTTGGCTTTTAGAACATTGGCCGAACAGACTGAATTATTTTGTGACGGCCATATTTCTGCACGTCTCCACCCCACACTTATTTAGTAGTGATGGATGATGCTACAAGGGAACCCTGTCAATGTGAGTACTCACATCACTGGAGAGCTTCTTTAAAAAAGGGGGAAAGACACAGTAATGCAAGTGTGCAGAATTGCGTGTTCTCGCCAAAATCTAGTGTTTGCTAAACTCTCCTCAACAATAATTTAGATCAGACAGAAGCGCAATGCTCCGTAATTCGTCTGGTATACGCAGGGCTGGCTGGCTGGCTGGCTGCAGTTGAAGGTGTGTTTCATGGGGAGCAATGCATTGTGGACATTATGCGGAAAACAGGTGGAAAGAGTTGCTTTCTGGGAATTGTAGTTTGGTTGGTAGCGCAACTTGCTAAGTGACAAAGGGGAACTGAAGTGAAGCCCTGAAGCAGCTTACGACCATGGTCGCAAAGCAAATACTGTAAAGGTAAGAATAGATGAGATAACCTTTAATTCCCAACCCTATTAGAGACACTCCAGCAGAAATGAATACATAACCTTCATTACGACATACAATCTCTCCTACAGAAGCTGCCACAACAGGGCTGCTCAACTACCTGGAGATCTACCACCCTCCAACCCTCTAACACACCTCATCCAGATGATTGAGCCCCTCAGTCTGAATACAAGAACCACGTGCGTTGGAGCTGAACTCTCCAAGGTGGGCAGGATTTGGACACCCCTGCTCAACAACCTTAATAGAGAAAATAGAAAATAGGGAACATATTCAGTAGCTTCAGTTATGGAACGTAATTATATTCCATGGAGTAGTATCTGGACTTGCATCCAGACTTTTAATGGTCTTTTTCTTTGAGGTTATGAAAATGTCCCTTAGTATTTCCAACACACCTGTTACAACTACTTCATATAATAACCCAGCTGTTTTTGTGCTAAGGTGACAAACTAACAAAGTTAGTTTTAATTTCTGCAATACACTTTCAAATTATTGCAAACAAACAAATGTTTGCCAGGCAGTATGTTTACAGTTCAATAATCTTCAAAATGCTTGATTCTTTCATCACACATTGTACAAAATGTTATTTTAAGAACAAGGCCATCAGACCGTTTCCTACTTCTCATTCCTTACACATATCAGACTGTGACAGTGGTTTAAAACTCTACTGGGCTCTCAATCACACTTCAGCCTGTCAACTATTATATGAACCTATGAAAGTGATGCTCTACACTGTTCACCAGGACACACACACATCACTATGATGGCAAAACCCGAGCTATTGGAACTGTGACTATGCTGCAAGGTGTGCTAATGAGTGCAGGAAAAAAAAAGGGATAAATACCTTTAAATTTCTGATTAGGAATTCATGTGCACTGGCATAGAAGGTAATTTTGATCATCACCGCAATGTTTTTGGCAACACTTTAATTATCAAGTATAAAAATTAAATTAATTAAATTAATCAAAATAATTTTCTGATACTGACATTTTTCTCTCAGGTTTGCACAAGTAATTGATTCCGTCAATTTCATGTCAACTAAAACATTTTACAGAGAAATGTTTCAAATGATTGACTGAACTAAATAATAAGAAAATGTGGGCAGGTCAGATGTGAAGAAGCAAAAGCAAAATTTCTAGTTGAAAGTCTACAAAATGAGAACTTGAGTGCTTATTAAGAAATACAAATGTTGAAAGTAGGCCACTGCCGAGTCATAATTAACAAGCAGGAACACATCCCACCACTATCAAAAAATATAAAAATAAATAAAAAATAAAAATAAATTGAGTGGTAACAGTTAATACACATTTACTGTACGAACTCCTTCACATTAAGGTACAGCTAAATACACATCACTGCCCAAGACTTTACATATGATGCTGAAATGACAAGCAACCAGAACTTTTACATTTTTAAGTACATAGTTTGACCCTCAGGTGTTTTAGAATAAAAACTTTTAAAACTCACATAAACAGTTAATGAGAAGGCCATGAGAAAACATTTAATTGGGTGACAAAGAGCAATAATGGCGCTATGATTAAATCAGTGTCTGACTGCTGTAAAACAAGAACATATAAAAAATAAGTTCAGGTGAAGAGGATCAAGTAACCAACCAGAAAGGCTAGCCTACCCTCTCCACACACATCATTAACACATCCAGTTGTCCTTCCTTACGTACTAATGCAATAAGTGGAACACTCCGTAAGACCTGCTGTTTGAGATGCTCTAGTCACCACAATAAGGCCCTTGTCAAAGTGGCTCAGATCCTTGCGTTCAATTATTTTCCTGTTTCCAACACATGAATTTAAAAAAACAAACTGAACTCTAAATTTGTCGAAAGGTGGGGTTGATGACGTGGAAAGAAAATCTGTCCCGCAGCCAGGAACTCCACCCACACTTTCAGCTTACAGGCTCAGATTAGAAGTACACAACTCACAAGTAAGCAAGCAAGTCAGTCAATTTTCAAGTCAGTCAGTAAGCAAGACAATAAGACTGTAAATCACTAAGTCAATAAGTATATAAGTCAGTAAGTATGCAAATCAGAACTTAAGTCAGTATGTAAGTCAGTCGAGAAGTCAGTAGTAAGTACATAAATCGGTCCGTAAGTCAGTAAGTACGTAAGTCAGTAAATAAACAATCAAACAGTAAGCATGTCAGTAAGTACATAAAAAATACTTGTCCCACTTGAAATGATGAGAGAGTCTGTGATGTTCATCATAGTTTCACTTCAACTGTGAGAGACAGAATGTAAAAAAAAATCCAGGAAATCATATTGTATGATTTTTAAAGAATTTATTTTTATAATGATGCAGAAAATAAGTATTTAGCACCTACAAACAAGCAAGATTTCTGGTCCTCACAGACCTGTTACTACTTCTTTAAGAAGCTCTTCTATCCTCCACTCGTTAGCTGTATTAATGACAACTGTTTGAATTCATTATCTGTATAAAAGACATCTGTCCACACCTTTAAACAGTCAGACTCCAACCTCCACCATGGCCAAGACCAGAGAGCTGTCGAATGACACCAGGGACAAGATTGTACACCTGCACAAGACTGGGATGAGCCGATCTACGATAAGCAAGGAGCTTGGTGAGAAGAGATCAACTGTTGGAGCAATTATTAGAAAATGGAAAAAATACAAGTTCACTGACCATCTCCCTCGACCTGGGGCTCAATGCAAGCTCTCAACTCGTGGTGTACAAATGATCTTGAGAACAGTGAGGAAACAGGCCAGAACTACAAGGGGGGAACTGGTCAATGACCTGAAGACAGCTGAGACCACATTATCAAAAGTTACTATTAGTAACACAGTACGTCATCATGGATTAAAATCCTGCAGCACTTGAAAGATCCCTCTGCTTAAGCCACATGTCCAGGCCCATCTAAAAATTTCCAGAGACCATCTGCATGATCCAGAGGTGGATTGCGAGAATGTCATGTGGTCAAATGAGACCAAAATGGAGTTCTTTGGTATAAACACCACTCATGGTGTTTGGAAGGGGAAGAATGCTGAATTGCATTCCAAGAACACCATCTCAACTGTGAAGCATGAGGGTGTAAACATTATTACAATAATGTAATAATTACAATACCAGCTACAGTGTGTGTGAGTCCATAAGTTAGCAACTACGTAAGTCAGTAAGTGCAGAAGATTAATGTCAACCTAAGCTAGTGTTACCCAAGCCAGCTAAAGAAAGGAGCTTGGTCCTGCTGATCTGCTTCCTGATTTACTATGGTGCTATGTCAGAAGACAAAGTAAAAGCCTAAACTAGAGGTCTGCAATCTCATGGTACCTACTTTAATGTCTAAACATGCAGGTCTATTTTTCAGAGTCATGCAGTTAACCAGCCCAGCATCACTGGGAGCAGGACACAAGCTTTTAGAGAAATCCCACCAATTAACAAACAACATAAATAAATCAATCTTAACAATTAAAATATGCAAAAATAAAAGATGAAATCTTGAAAATGAATATACTCAAAATTTACTTAAATAATCACTTGCACACACATCAAAGGCATTCTTGAAAAATAGAGATATTTGAACGTTAAGACAGTCAGAAAACCACAGCTGTAGAATGGGCTCTTAAAAGCAAGGGCATGACAAAACCATCTAAAGGAATCACTCATATAAGAGTTATTTCCAATATAACCAACTAATGTAGAAACCAGCTAGCATTTGCTTGTTTCTTTTATAGACATTTGATGTTGTCTGTAACCAGAAGTAGGGTACCAAAACTGTTAAGTGGTTTAATTTGTGCTTTGTTTACTGGAAATACATGCACTATACTCAAAATCCCATATAATAAAGTGAAATGGACCCCAAAACTATGAATGCCAATAATGAACAGAAAACACTTTATGAACATCACTAGATGTCGGGTAATTATGGAACTGTAGGAGGGGCAGGCGGTAAACATTTAGGCTGGGAGTGAAAGCTGAACAAATGGTGCAGATTTTCTGTGGATGCTACTCCAGACACTATAAAAACGAGTCATCTTGAAGCTCAGCATAACTACAGCCATCTGGATGGAAACTAAATAATCAAAACCAAAGAATAACAGTAAAGCCATTTTTTTTTTTTTTTTTTTTTTAAACATAGGAGCACTCACACTACCTTCCAGCTTAACTCAGTCACAAGCACAAGCCTGGTCCAGGGGCTAAAAGCAAAACATACAGATAAAAACAAAAATGCTTTAATTTAATTACCTGGTGAAGTAGTCATCCCAGTAGTCAGCGGTCTGTGAGCACCTGACCTTTCCTAAAAATGTCATATAAGGCTATGTCCACACACGCTTTTCAATAAATGAAAGCACTTGGAGTGACTTAGGCATTATGTAGGGGTGCTGTATTGACTTCAATATGATGTTACATTCGTGTAATGCTGTGTTCTTACTGTACCTGTGCGGGATGCAGTCCAGAGCATTTCTGTATATACATAGAAATGCTTCTTACGAAACATCCCATCCCTGGAAATACTTTTTTGCCCCACTGTGTGTGTGTACATATGTGTGTGTGTGTGTGTATGTGTGTGCGTGTGTGCGTGTGTTCGTGTGTGAGTGTGGGGTGTGTGTGGGGGTGGGTGTGTGTGTGTGTGTGTGTGGGTGTGTGTGTGTGTGTGTGTGTGTGTG
>JBBIGC010000001.1:45758137-45791472 GCA_037576955.1 Lepidarchus adonis
CACACACACACACACACACACACACACACACACACACACACACACACACACACACACACACACACACACACAGACTTCTATTAACTGTTGAGCAGTATTAAGAACCAAGGTCTCTCATATCACTACATGTACACCCTACAGAAAGGTTTATTAGATGTACATCAAAAGCTTTACAGCCATTCCTCTTTATCCTCGTTCTGTGGACTCTCTCTTAAGCTGTTAATGACCTTTAACTGAAGTGTGACAACTCAGATGCATGTTCTGTAAGGAAAAGAGAAGTGCTGTGCTGGAGTGGAGATAACAAGTGATAGGGACTATCTATGAACAACGTATATAAAAAAGACAAGTCCCAGCAGGGACAGCAACAGAGGCATAAGCAAAGGCACGTATATTTATTATGTGAAAACAAGCATAATAAAATAAAGTGGAAATAATTACACAGGTCAAATATAATTAATTAGTTCAGGATTTAAATTTAAGCAGTATATAGACATTTTATACAACAATGTGTCATTTCATAAAGTATAATAAGATCAATATTGTGAGATTTGTCAGGTCTCAAACCTTTCTGTAACTATCATAAATACACTTAAAATATTTTGAGTGTTTTCACTGACAAAAAGAAACTTAATAAACAAATAAATTTGTAAATATATTAAAGAAAAATTTTTTAGAATGTGATGCCTGCAATATGCTAAAAATATCTGGGAGAGGGGCATGTATACCAAAGTGTTATAACACTTTTAATGAACATAAACACAATTTAATTACATTATTTGGGAACTGAGAATACAAATTATTGCAGTTTCCAGATTATTTTTTGCTAATTTTTGCAAGACATAAGCTGCTTAACATTCCATAGTCTGTGTTGGTCTATTCTCCCCTTTATGACGCGGGATATATTTTCACTGAGAGACCAATCCGGACTGCAGGCAAACCAGTAAAGTGCACACACTCGGTGGCTACGAAGCCATGCTGTTGTAAAGCATGCGAATGAGGACTGGCATCGTTTGGCAGAAATAACCATGGTCTAGCCCAGATGTCACCTTGGTTAGCAGCACTGGCTCTGCATTAGTAGAACCCCCAAACATTCACATGTATTGCAAGCTATACTGTGGACCCTGATGTAGCCCCATACCATGACAGATGTTGTTTTTGACACCTTTGTCGGTGATGGTATTAATGGTCGTGTTAGCCCACAAAGACCTAAACACCCATTTTCCCCGAAATACAAGATGAAACATGGACTCACCTTACCATAGCACAGGTTTCCATTGTCTTTAGTCCATCTGAAGTAAACGTGGGCTGAGAGATCTCAGCTGTTTTTCTGCATAAAATTGATGTATGGCCTATGTTTCACATGCAGTGCCCTCTAAAGGCCAAAAAGGTCATGCATATTCAACAGTGGTTTCCTGCTTTGCTTTACACAGACTACAATTTCTCTGGATTTCCAGATTTTTTCACAATATTATGTACTGTAGAATGTGAGTCACCAAAATTGCGGTTCAGTGCTTTTATTTCAATTGACAATTCTTTGGTGGATGCTGTTTTAATGCTCAATCATGATATCACATTTGTTTTCAAATCACCTACTTATGGTGAAATGCTTTACTGGTGCAACATTAACATTTTCTAAAATTATTAGTCTTAAATTGTCCCTACTTTTGTTATAATTTGATGGTCTGCAGGGATCAAATTCAAGCCGCTCTGCCACAATTTGTGACTTCTTGTACATTTGTTAGTTAAAGTATAAAGAAAATTTACAAATGAGTTTTCATTTTACATCTCAACATTTCCATAAATGCGGTTTGTAAAACCAACTGTTCAATGCCAATCCACAGTTTACTACAAATACTATATTTATTGCAAAAGTAAAATGCTGTTTCAGCTTAAACTTATTATCAAAAAGTGATTAACAAGCTTTATGCGTATGACAGGAGTAGCATAACCTTTGCAAAACAGCTGAGGGAACGGTTTTGTCTGTCACTCCGAATCTAGATGAGCAAGACTGACCTTGTTTAGTTTGCTGACAACAGCAAGTCAACTAATTTCTCATCAAATGAGATAAGCCATCAGATAATGGAGGTTTCTCATTAAAATAAATGATGGTAGTTATCTTGTTTGTGGAAAGGAGAGAAGAGAAATATGAACCTTTATTTTTATTCTTATTTATAAAAGGAAATTAAAAATATTTTATTATTAAGGGCCAGTTTAGGGGAATTACAGTGGCACTAAAAGCTGGGATTCTATGTACCCATTGCAGCCCAATCAGTACATGTTCTGGCCTAATATTTGCTACAATATAGAAATAGTTTTGAGTGATTTACAGGCATGATTTTTGCAATAAATCTCAAAGCTTGCAAGCAGACGATAATGAAAATCTCTATAATATTTAGGACTGTGTACATTTAAATGAAATTAACATCATCTGAGTTAGCTGACCGCAGTCAACCCAAAACCCTAACATTTCCACCACCATTCTTTACAGTTGGCATGGGTTCTTTTCCTTTGGTCTATTTCACACATACTGTAAATGTGAGCACCGGCAGATAAAAGTTAAAATACCTTCCACCTGCAAGAGGTTCTAATCAATGGCACCTAATCTGAAACCTACTTCTCTGAACTTTATGCACTTGAAAGTGTGTAAATGCTTGGGTGTAGTAGATGCTTTTTCCATGTGACTGTCTTTGCATTTATTTAAATTCTGAAAATAACGGCAACGTAATGTAAAATGCATTGTTTGTTTGTTTAAATATGTTGAAAAATTTGTAATTGAAAAGATGTTAATACAGTCTCTCTAGGACATGGAAAGAATACAAAATATTTTCAGCAAACACTGATGCATAGTTACTTTTTATGCAATAAATAATAAAAAAAAATTTTCATTATTTTGCCACTGTGCACAAGGTCTTTTACAAGGTTTCAGACCTTAATCAGCTCGTTAGATCTGATGCATGACAACAACTGTCATTAGTAAATGTCCACATTTATATACCCTCAACAACCATGGGATCCTCTAGACAGATGTGTCAGACTAAAAATTAAAGTTATTGATGCCCACAATACAGGAGAAGGCTACAAGAAGATAGCAAAGTGTTATCAGATTCCAAAATGACGTTAGACACAAGGTAGATTCTCAAGAACTCAGTGAGAACTTGTGTGATTCCTGTGACGCACTTCCTGTTCGTTGAATTGTTTACTAAAATCTTAACTGTTGTTATTTCTCACCTACTTCTAATTAATTTTACATATAACTTACTTTCTATACCACTACATTTTTGTTTTCACTCATTTCCTCCCCCCCGCTCCCACGACAACAAAAAGAAAAGCCTTCCACCTCCACGTGATCAAGTGTAAGTATACATGGATCTTACTGGGCTCCCTGCTTGTACCGAGTGAGGTATGTTTAGCTCTACTTCCTTCTCAGCCACCAGTAATAGTTTAGTTTTATCGTCAGTTAGTTTTATTGCTGATGAAGCAGGTCTCTCAGTTAGAGGTGCGCATCCGGACACTAATTAGAGTTAGTAAGCAATAGTCAGGCCAAGTTATATCCTCTCCGTGTGCCTTTAGCTCGAGGTACAGACAGCACACCCCCCACTCCGGCTTTACTCTGGCAAGCCTGGTTTCTTAGCACAGAACGGTATCCACCCCTCGCGAGAAGGTGCTCCTCTCCTTTCCCGCAGCATAGGCCATAGTTTATTAGTTAGCAGCTGCTGACAGACCAAGGCCGAAGCCAGGCAGCAGACAGACCAGCTAAACCGACCGTCTGCTAGGGGCTTTGAGGTGCAGCCCAAGGTCCACCCTAAGTGTTTATTAGATCACTCACCACCAAAACTCCCAGAAACCTGGGTTAAACCAGATGAATACATCACCCTAAATGAAGCCACCCCCATAGACTATAGGTATATTCATAACCCCAGGTTAAGAGGTGGAGGTGTAGCCACCTTCTATAGAAAAACCTTAGCTATTAACCAAACTCTTTTGAGATTTTCACTTAGTTTTAATAATGTAGACACAAACAAAATTTGGTTCATGTTAATAACTATTTATAGGCCATCTGAGCCCTATACAAAATTCCTAGAGGAATTTGGTGATTTCTTAGCCAATCTTTTATCATGGCAAATTAATAATTGTTGGAGACTTTAATATCAATTATGATAAAGATCAAGACCCACTTAAATCATCATTCATTCCAATTCTTTATTCTCTTGGACTTGTAAAATGTAATAGGTTCAACACATCACTTTAATCATACTCTTGATTTAATACTGACCCGGGGTGTAACTATCAATAGCATAGTCATCCACCCCCAGTCTACAGAAATCTCTGATCATTACCTCATTATAACCTATCAGCTTCACCTCAAAGATAATATAGTCACATCTCACTCTCGTGTCAGGCGTATGATAACATCCTCCACAGCTCCTAGATTTATTGAAAGTCTCCCAGATCTACCAACTACACTTTGCTCTCCATTCAGTCCAGTATATCTGGATAATCTAACTAATCGCTTAGATAATACTCTTCGCTCTACACTCGATATTGCGGCCCCACTAAAGCAAGTTAAAATCAGGCAGAAAAAGTGCGTCCCATGGTTCAATAATCAAACATGCACATTAAAGCAACATGTAAGGAAACTTGAGCGTAAATGGAGACAGACCAAATTAGAATCATTCCACAAGGCCTGGAAAGAGACACTCAGGGACTACAATAAGACTCTAAAAAATTGCACGCACTACTTACCTCTCTTATTGATACAAATAAAAATAATCCCAAAAATAATATGTTAAATAATAAGATTATTTAACATAATCTCTAGACTAACCAATGAGGTACTGAAACTGATAACTGCAGGCTATAGTAGTAATGACTTTATGGCCTTTTTAAACAATAAAATAGAAACTATTAGAGACCAAATTCAGACACCAACTTTAACTCCACCACCCGCTTTCACATCATCAAGCCCAGTGTCCATTTCAGTTGAATCAGACACTGACAGAGCATAGTTATATCTGAGAGGCTGTTATTCTTCAACCCTGTCCAGCAAACACAACTTATTAAAATGATTCTTACAGCAAATTCTACCAGTTGTTCACTCAACTCCATACCTACAAGTTAAAATGAAGGAAATTTTGCCAACAATTATTGGCCCCTTTTTGAAAATAATAAACTGCTCCCTTAACCTTGGGTATATACCAAACGCCTTTAGCGTTTGACACAAGCTGAAGGTTTTGGAATGGCCATCACAGTCCCCTGATTAAAACATCATTGAAAATTTGTGTCAAGAGCTTAAAAGAGCTGTGCATACAAGACAACCAAAGAATATTACAGAACTAGAAGCCTTTTACAAGCATCTTTGTTCAATTTATGACATAAAAGTAACTATGCGTCAATCTTTGCTGAAAATACTGTGGGTTTTTTCTCACAAAATTACCAAAATTGTTATTTACTGTTATTTACCAAGGGGTGCCCAAACTTTTGCATAAGACTGTAAAAGCAATCTAAAGGATTGTGTTTGTATGTAATTTGTCACAGGGGGAAACAAAGATACGGTCAGTCTGTACCACAGAATTGTAATGTATAATATCTGAATTTCTATCTCCCAAAACATTTTTTCCAATTAAGCTCCTACTCTCCATTTAGCAGATTGGTGCCAACTGCTCATCAACTACTGTATCTCATCATGCAGAACCGTTCAAAAATAGTTCAGTGAGCATAACCTAAAATTAATAATTTATTTTGTTAATGATATAAGCAGACACAACTTGTGTAATTTGTCCTCAGGTACTCTACAGAAGCTGCTTTTAAAACACAGGTAACTCACCTGGGTGGCAGAGGACCACAGAGGGCTGCACAGCAGTTTGTGAGTATGTTTCCATAGCTGTAGGGGTTGTAATTTTCTTTTCCTCTTTTTGAGGACCATGACCCTTTAATCTAAAGAGAACAGACACATTCATTAATATTATCACGTTGAAAAGTACAAACACAGAACATTAAAAGCACATAAAAACATAAACCTAGCAGCTTGTTTTAAATTATGGAAAGACACAATGACAAATTCTAAGTTAGCCTCAGACTCGCTCTATATTAGTTAGGACTGTGTAAGTTAGCTGTTGACCACAGTCAACCCCAAATCACAAGTTCCACCACCATGCTTTACAGCATGAAAGATTGTTTGAACATGTAGACATTGTAAGAGTAAGATTACTGAAATATAAGATATTTAAAATGTTTAAATGCCTTAATCATGCACTCAGATATCATTTTGGATTATAAGTCATGAAGCAAACTCATTAAAAAAGTCATGCTGTACTTACATCTTCATTTGTGGTCTGATTGGATCCGATTAAGTAGGTGTGAAAACCAGACAGCCCAACTATTGACCACACAGAGAAAAAACACACCACGACTTCCAGCACAGTAAACAAGGGTCAAGGAGAGAACACGGAGTAAAACAAAGGGCAAACTGCTGCTCATTAGAAATCTGCACTATGCCCTAAAGCTGCTTGTGCTCACAAGCACACACACACACACACACACACAAGCACACACAAGCACACACAAGCACACACAAGCACACACAAGCACACACACACAAAAGGAAAGACTGGACATGTACGAACAAGTTAATTAGAATCAGGGTCAGCAGCAACAACAGGTAACTCCCCCTAAACTAGTACTGACACGCTGTAACGTCATCCTTCGTAAAAGTTAAAAAAATAAATAAATAAATAAAAAATTAAGGGTTTCACCTCCTGACTACACTTTTAAAAAGAATGGTCCTTAAATACAATGGCTACAATTAAAGTCAGTATAGAAACTTACATTATGTGGATTCTTTAAACAACAAAGGTTCTGTGCACTTGAACATCTGGTTCTCAAGAAGCCCCGGCCCACAAAAGGGTTCAGGTTTGGTTGATCTAAACCCAACTGCCCTAGAAAGAGTGAATCTCGTGAAATTCACGTCACAATATCCAGGTCTATTCAACGAGCATTTCACAGCCTGTCTTGTTGGATTAATTTTAGTCTGGCTAATTCAGAATCTGATGCTGGCTTGTCTCATTTTCAGAACAGAATTGGCTCCAGGTTGAAAATCCAATAATATCACAAAGTATTAATTTCATGCTTAGTAAAACATAGTTGCAGTGCAAAGCAGGTTGTTCACTATAGTGGATAAAATACACTCTGACAAAAATTAAAATGACTTATGACAACAGTTTTCAAATAATCAGAATTAGCATTTCATCAAAGACAACATTATGCATGACTAAAGTAATTTACCATAGACATTTTTGGGGATATTTCCACAGCAAGACAATGGCTGCATTCTGCAATACACAAAGTATAATAAATACGGAGAGCATACACGTCTTGTATGTTCATAAGTGTGTCCTGCAAAATATATTGAACACAATTAGAAAAAACTACTCACTTTCATTACATCAGATTAATGGACAATGATACAATAAATAAAAATGTAATTTAATTAATATTTGGTCACTTTTTAATGTAAATACTGCTTATTACATGCAGTCAACCCATATGCTGCAAGTCGTAAGTTCTCGTCAGCACTTTGCTCTGTAATCCTTTAGTCTGGGTAATCTCTCCTTTGGCAAAAATTAATATAATTACTTGCTACTGAGAGTCCTACAATGCTTTAATCCAAATAATTGTTTACTCATTGAAACAAAAGGAATATTTATTTTATTGGCAGTCAGACAGCCAGCAGGAAACAGCTGAGAGCACCGAAGAACAAAATGTAATATTACATAATTAATGTGATGCAAGTGCGTCAAAGTAAAGACAATGTTTTCAGTAAAGAAAAAATATTCACAGCTTCTACTCTCAGCCTCTACAGATACAAATCCCAAGGTCCAATCATTCTCAAAATATAAAGCTGAAGAGATGTTATCCTTTGACCTGCTTTCTTCTGAATGGTGACAGCAGCGCTGGCCATGTTATCTACTAGGTGATGGTTTCTTCCCACAGCATGGAGCCCTTATCTGGCTTGGCTGTGGCATTTACAGCAGCATCACACAAAGCCCATGTGCAGGCCATTTCAAATGCCCCATCTGTCAGGTTATCGTGACCTGTAGCACTTCCACAGTGGAAAGTCTCTTCAGTGAGATCTGACAAGCAGAGTTGCATAATACCCACACCTTTCTTTTTCTATCATTATTACACAGCCTTTAAGCCTCAGAAATGGCAGAAAATAGACCTCCGACCAAAAATAACAGCTTATTTCTTTGATCCTGAGCATGACAGGAATTATAAAGAGCTTCTGGCAAATACACAAATACAATCCTAACACTGCTTTTAAAAAATGAAAAAATGAAAATGAAGCTGCACCTTGCAAGCTGCCTAAACCACACACGAGGCATGACTCTGCAGGGACATCGAGGAGGGAGCAGAGAGGCTCAGAGAGACAGATGAAATCAGACAGCCAGACAGAGAGAGGGAGTAGTGGCTTTCCTTTACTCCTTTTCACTTCTATTTTGTATGAAACAGCAAAAAGGAGGTAAAAATAAAGCAAAATAATGCTTGCAAGGTGTATGGTAGACTTTACTTAAAAATAAAAAGCAGGAGGGGCTCTCTCTGTGCCCAGTATCCAGAGAAAGCGAGATTTTCTTGGCTTCATGGCCAAACGGCATCAAAAGATGGTAATTATGGCCAATACTTAGACAATTGTGCCACTCGGGAGTCTGCCAAAACCACATTTTACTACAAAATGTCTCTACTGTTTGTCATTTGTTGCTAAAAACATTATTTGATTATCAATTGCAATAACTGTGTCTTCCATAGGATAAAGTCTACAACAAGACAGAACACAACCCTTTAAGACATAAGACACTTATGCATGTTCACATGTGCTCACATCCACCAAAAACAAATCCATAAACCCATATACAGTTGGATCGATGAAGCTGTAAAAGGATATCTGGCAGGACTGTCTTTCAGCGCTGTGAGGAACCCTTTTGTATGGGATTCTGTGAAAACAGAAAAGATTAGGTTAAAGATTTCAAGTCTGAGACCAATTCAGGTCTGTTAATGTGACAGATTTATCCATATTTCATTACAAAGCATAAGCCCATTCAAATGTTATTTTTTCTTTTCAGCAGTGTCTACACCCTCAGTTGCACACGATGCAGAGTGACTAGAAAATGAATGGAACACCATTCACTAGGGCCAAGTGCCCTGGGACAACGAGGGCAGCCGGAGAGGGATCAGACCTGCTCTAACAAGCCATGACTCAGCTGTTGAAAGTCAGGGCACAGGTGTTCCACACTGGCACAGTGCCAGGAGGCATAGCATGGAAGATATTACAGCAGAGCCTAATCACCCAACCCACCATCAGCATTTTTCTCTCGGCTGCAATCGATCTTTTAAGAGCTAGTCGTAAATCGTGCGGCGTGTAAGGATGCGGTAAAAATTTCCCCCAAAGCACGGGAGACGTCCTCACAATTTCAGCCAGATGCGGTAGCGAAGTTAAAACAAATCCGAAACAGCTTGATTTATGCAGCAACAGCATCTGAGAGCAATGCAAAGAAATGAAGCAAACAACCTGGCTATGGTGCCTTTTTTGTGCATAGGAAAAGTAGCATTGGGGCTTATGACTGCATTCAGTAAAACTCTAATAGAGCAGACTGCTGATGCATGTTGTAGAAGACATCAAGTCATAATTGGTGGGAAGAGAAGAGAATAACAGATAACTGAGTGTTGTATTCTATTGCCTTGCTCTAGCTTTCTGGGCTTATATATTTTGTGCCCCTGACATGCTTTCATAGGTTTTTGATTGTTTATCTTTCCTTAGATTTAACAGCAAGGTTGCAATTGAAAAGACAAAACTTTTACCTGTGTTTAGCTGATTAACTGCGAACAGAGAAACACTAGGCTTTTGAGTGATAAAATGTAAAGAATGTGACCAGATTCACTGGTTCATCAAAGTAAATTAGAACAGGACCATTACTATCCAAATGATCCCTATGTAATAACGCAAGTTTGGAAGAGGGCTGCAGGATAGACAAATTTTTATTCTTGCAATTATACAGCTATATATTGTGATTGCAAGATTTTTCAATATATTAAAGGATTCATATTAGGTGGGAATCGCAGTGTCTCATGATACAATATAATACACAATACGTGGCCCACGATAAATGAAAACATCGCTATACAGCAATTCTGCAATAATCAATATAACGCACAACAATGATATAGGGATGCATCAAAGAAATATGGGGATGCGTTATTAATTTACATAAGTAACAACAATGCTTTTGTTACCTTTCCCATATATGCTTTGCGACTGTTGCAGAGAAACCGCTACTTCAGCTTCAGGTTCACTTCATTTCTGTTCGCCTTTGTCACAGTATCGTGCTACCAAACGAACTTCAATTCCCATAAAAAAAAAAACTCCTATCCACCTATTACAATGTATTGCTCTCTATGAAACACATCTTCCGCTACAGCCAGCTAGTTTTAACCCTGTGTAAACCAGGTGAATTCTGGAGCGTTATGCTTCAGTCTGATCTAAATTATTGCGGAGGACAGTTCAGCAAATGCTAGATATTGGTGGGGATGACCAATTCTGTACACTTGGAATACTGTTTTTCCCTGCTTTCAAAGAAGCTCTACAGCAAAGTGTGTTTACTCATGTTGACTGTTCCCTTGTAGCATCATTGCTATTAAACAAGTGCGGGAAAGAGACGGTCACAAAATAGTCCACGCTCTGTTCCATCAATGCCCTAAAGACAAATTGAAGTCAGACTTTAGATTTAAATGTTGCTTTGGCATCTCTCAGGCAAGTTTTCTTTGCTAACTCTCTGTTGGAAAGTTCTCCAGCTTTCACCCAAGTCTACTGAACTCAGTGAACCTTTACTATCATAAGCGCCATTTTGCCCTCTCTTCAACTAAAGATAGATCGTCTGGAGCCGCAAAACATAACACAGCTTATAAACTTTTTTATTTTACCTGTTACAACAATTGAATGAGACAAACAGAAGCGCAGTGTTCATGTGCAGACATACTTTGAAATAAATTAAACACTGCACACCTTTTTAAGTCCTACCCGTATTTGGATCAAATTAAATTAAAACGTAGCCCACTTTAATATAAAAAATAGTTGAAGGTTAGCGTTTTAAAAAAGTAAATAAAATTAGACTTACTTTTTGTTTGTCGCCATTTTTAATGGTGCTGTCCTTGACTGTTTTTGCAGAGAAAGGCTTTTCTTTAATTTTCGGAATAAGTCCTGTATTTGAATTTGTAGAATAGATGCTCAGATATTCTTATGAACAATTTTTTATGTATTTCTCCATCTGTGAATGACTTCCCGTCCTTACGATCTCATGAACCACAAAACTAGCAGCTGGAGTTCTGTTGGTCTTGAAAGTGTTTGCTTTGTTATAATCACTGTACTTTTCAAAAATTGCTGAGTGCTTGTTTTAAAAATGTCATTCAACATTGTTGTTTGCTCATTTCTCACCACATATCAAGCACATAGATAAGCAGCATAGTTGCAGTGAAGGTGAAGAAGTCTGTCCATGCAGAATTAAACTCTTTTTTGGGGATGTATTCATGATTAGATTACTGCGGGACACAAACGTTCAGAAAGCTGCCTGCAGGAAAAGGCGAGGGCTATAGACGTTTACACGTTACCATAACAACCAGAGTGCGTTAGGGGCACGATAATCTAATTGTTGCCGCATTTCACTTTATTTACGCTGCTAATAAAGTCTCATAATTACATAAAGTATCACTTCAAACTCCAAGATAACTAACAAAATAACCAGAAATAAAATATATAATAAAAGTTGAATTAATAAATAACAGGTTTTTTGTCAAGGCCAAAAAGAGCCACAGCAAGGTGGCTGAAGAGCCGCATGCGGCTCCGGAGCCGGAGATGGCTGATCCCTGCCCTAATTCCTTTTATGTTTCTCTAATAAACAAGATGTGCATGTAAAGTTTCAGTGTCATTCACTGTCCTCACCCATACAGTCCAAAGATGGAAACTTAAGTTTAAAAAGCTGCCTGCTTTCAAATAACCATTTTTGCGAGGTCACAAAAACACCACATTTACATATACATCTCATTTTTTATCCTACAACAGTTTACAGCCAGCCCTACCAAAAGAAACTTATCAGAAGCTCTGGGATTTGGTTAGAGGCTCATTTGCATAGTGCAGCCTTCTGCAATATCAATATTGCTGAGATGGATATTGAGATAATGATGTACAGATGATATATTGTGTAGTCCTAGCAGAGTAGAGAGAGCATGGGCATCAAATTTCATGACATGGTGAAAGCGTACAATGCTGTAACCCAGCACGCATTGCAAATTTGTAGTTGTAAGTGTTTAATTATTGAAAATATAATGTAGATTAAAAGGTACTACAATCTACATTACGAACTCAAATATGTTTTGTGCACACTGTGTGGACATTTGATTTAGTTTCCTAGAAAAGGGTGAACCCCATGCTCACACCCAGTTACAATGTTTTTCATTTATACAAGTTGATACATTAATTGTTAACTTTAAAACTGTATGTAAGTATTTCTGTAATAAAAGTTGGTCTAAGACAATTAGGTCGTGAGGTAGATTCCTGGAACTAGCAGTAAGCTGAAGTGCCCCTGAGCAAGAGACCAAATCCCCCTATTGCTTACTCTGTATGTTGCTCTGAATAAGAGCATCTGCCAAATGCCGTAAATGTAAATTGGACTGCCAGAGAGAATTAATCACGACATGCTCAGACAACCAATTACTACTCATCCTACCCTCACGTTTCCAAAAATATGAAAGTGCAGATACATTGTAAAGTTATATCAAATTAATATTCATTATAGTTTCATAGGGCCAGATATAATATTGCAGGATACAGTACACCACTAACCTCAAGAATTTATGCTGCTGAATTTATGCAGCCTGAGTTCAACTGAACATACATACAAAATACTTTAGCTACAGAAACTAACAAAACCTTTTTTTGCAAGGGTTAAACGCAGGTTGGTTGACGATACTGACCAGCACATCATCACTCATTTTGGAGTGAATTAAAATTATTATTTTTTTAGACATTTCTTACTTACTTTGAGGACATCTGGCCCTTTGAGACAATTCATTGGAACATTTTGTATGTAAATAGTAGCAGTTAATGTGGCAGCAACCGCAGTAGAAGTAATAGTAGTATAAAAATTCATTCTGAGAATAGAAATCCTTTTGGATGTTTAATTCAACCTGTAAACATCAGTCATGAATAATCAGAAGAAAACTATTCACTTCCATTTAATTATTCCTAAGATGCAAAGACAACTGGAAACTATGGCCTACATTCCACATCCATGATCATCAAAAAGAGAACAGCCCCTCACCAGCTGTGCACACAGACAAGTGGCTTCTGGCCAGGACGAACTCATTACGCTCACAAAACAGTTTGCCTGCTAACAGGGTAGACACAACAAGCGAGGAGCACCTTTCTGGGCAGGAGATGGTGTAGAGACTTTCAAAAACTTTGTATAGTATTTTTAAAACTATAAAATATATTTTTAGGTACGTCTTATTTTGTGCAATTTAATTTAGGCTTGTATTTAAGTGTATTTATTATTTATATATTTTACTTTACATTTTCTTTACAAAAAAGGCACCATGGGGGAGGGCTGTGTGAAACAGCATTTCAATACACTGTGTATACTGTTGTACAGACAATAAACCTCTCTTGAATCTTGTTCACTTACGCATGATTACATGTGTGATGACGAAAGCGAAGATGAAGATGGTCAGGAACGACAGCGACAGGATGAACATGTAGAAGAATCTGTAGTTCCGTTTTCCAACGCAGTTGCCCACCCAGGGACAGTGATGGTCAAATCGCTCTGCAGAGATCAAAAGATTCAATTTAAGTCACAGCTACGGTCGGTTCTGAGACACACATGAAGGCCGAGCCTAGGCTAAGATGATGACTAATCTCAGTTATTGCAATGTATTTCAAGACTTGACTAGAAATGGCTAGATTAAGATAATAGTAAGGACGACATTGTCAACTTTCCAGAAATTACATTTGAGAATGCAATTCTCATTTCTTATGAAATGTCAAGGAAACCGGCTAATCCAGATGCAAAGCCTGAAAATAAATTGACAAAGTCAAAATGAAAGTCATTTATAAAAGTAAAGGTCTAACTGAATATAGAGCTTATACATGGAATTTATGGCAGCGCTTGGGCTTTATGGCAGCACACAGGAATGCTGTGAATTCACAATTCAGATTTGACGTGACCTGAAGGTGGACATTCAACGGAATAAATCAGATGATAATACAAAAATAATGATATTTCCATACTCAACAATTTTCAACATTTCTTCACATGCAAGGAATAAAAATATTGTCAGACATTATGGAAAAATAAATCCAGACCGGGCAAAGAAGACCCTGATGCAAAGCGGAGCACAATACATTTTCAACTTATGAAACTTTCCCCCTTTTTGGGGTTTCTTAATTGGGCCTACGCCCAGCACTCAAATGGTCCAATTTATATCACCATTTATATTGAAATCATCGTCCAGGTTTGCTAACTGCACTAATGGCAGAGTGATATGGAACCAAAAATCTGAAGCACAAAACCTGTTCCCATGGCATTATTCATCTAGAGTGGACGTTATAAGACAATAATGCCACACGTCTGAGACACCTTCCCATTCAAATTCAATGGTGAGTTAAATCTGCGTACGAACAGACGAATACACTGTTGTAATTGTATCTACTATTACTACAACATACATTTGTTATCCACCTACATATGCATGTACAGTGATTCGTGATTTCCGATCATTGTGAATACACCACTGCACACAGTGCACCCATCACACGTGCACACGTGGAGCAGCGGGCAGCTATCAACAGCACCCGGGGAGCAGTGAAGTGGGGACGGTACCTTGCTCAAGGGTTCTTCAGTGGTGCCCAGGCTTGGACTTGAACCTGCAACCTTCAGGGGCAAAGTCCTAACCACTAGGCCACCACTGCCCCACAGTAATTAAAAAATAAAACAATTAATGATGCACTGGACATTTTCCTGAAGAATAGTTAAATAACAAAAAAGAGAAACAAATTTAAGAAAAAAAAAATCAAACATACAGATAAATAATGTTTGATTTCAATCATAGTGATAAGAATATTAAAGGAAACATTCCAATTAAAAAAGAAACCTGAAGAAAGGAAGAAAGGTGAGATTCCATTTCCTTGCAAGTCAATGCATTCTTGAGAATAATACCAGCATTTGTAGCCTCAAACTGATGCATAAGATGTGGGGTATTCTAAATATAGTTTTTGCACATGCCCATCTAACATCACATGCAGGAAGAACACCAAGATAACAACTCACCCACACAGTTATCACAAAGGCTGCAGTGGGAGGCACGCGGCGGTCTGAAGATTTTGCAGGTGAAACAGTACTTGAGCTTCACGGTCTGTCCATTAATTGTGACCTCTTTCGTCCTTGGGGGAGGTCTGTATCCTGTAGAGCTGGAGCCATTGGCAATGTCTGTTGGAGAGAAGAAAACAAGTATTATGTCGCAGTAGGAAAATGTTTGTGTTCTGTTTCAAGGCAGAAGGAGGCACAGCTGCAAGAGAGGAAACTTTCGGAAATGCTTTGAAGTTTGCCCTGATCTGGCTTTCTCCACACAAGCTGCTCTAAGCCAACAGCCAGACTGATGAGATATGAAATGAATGTAATATGCCAAGAGAAACAGTCTGTAAAAAAGCAAAAACACTGACCTGATGATTCGGCCATGGCCAGTGCAACCAAAGTTCAGTTATGTGCTAAAAAGTGTTCTACACTACTTCAAGGGCAATGCAACAAAACAGAATGCTCGAAATTACAGGTCTGCACTTACAGCAGTAATTATAACTGCACACAATTTTAAACCTGGCCTAGATGCTGTTGAGCACAATTCTGCTCTATAACCAAACAATCAAAATTGCACACAAGTATGTAAAGCAAGTTGGTAATTTGAAGCGGTTTCTAATTATAATCCTCAAACACAGAACCACAAAGAATGTGCTGTAGAGCCACCAATTTCCTAATTGCATGGATAGATACACAAAGAACATAAACAAGTTTTGTCCGACTGCATAAAATGATTACTGAAGCCCCAATGGGATGATACTGTTGAGCACAATTGGGTCAAGATTTGTTTAATACAGGGAATTAGGGTAATCTAATTATTACTGGTGTTCAATGATTTCAGACGTGTCCCAATTCGAAAAGTTGGTTATTTTTTAAAATGAGACTCCAGTATCGATTATGATTGAAGCAGCTTAAATCGACTACAAAAAAAGCCTTTACAAAGTCTCAGGCCATAATAAGCTTCTTAAAACCCCTCATGTCAGTAGATATTCCATTATGTCTAATGGAAAAGGAGTACAGAACCACTCAAAAACAGCATTTACTTTCATCATTTGAAACAAAAACCAAGCGAACTTGTATGTTCAAGCATAAACTCTCAACTCTGAATATTAAAACATAAAAGGATGTTAAAAAAGTCTTACACTAAATGTCAAACCAAAAAAATATTTTACAAACTTTAGACAGCAAGGAATATTGTTTGGGTAAACTGTGACTAACTTAACCATCTTATTGTAGCACCCAACTGAGAAGGAAAAAGTTAAATGTTTCTAAACTTTATTCACATAATCTTAGCTTTAATGCATCGCTGGAACAGGGGTGCACAAAAACGTGGATAGCACCTTTTTAAAATAACCTCTACTACGCACGTGAGACGACGCAACATAAAAACCACCAAAAAGCCACAGAAGACACTACAGTACAGGTACTGTACTCTAAAAATGTCTAAAAAGTGTCTAAAAATGAGTAAGAAAGCAATATCGGACCATTTAGTGAGCTATAAGAGAAAGGTGAAGGACTATGTTCAGACTATGCAACTCTGGGTAATTCCATTGAGTTTAAGACATCAACGGAGTAAGGTAAAATGCATTAAAAAAAATATTTATTGTTGGTAGATAATTTTGAAAGTAGCAAAAAAAAGTGTGGGCACCCCTGCTCTAAAAGATGCTAAAACATTGTGTAAGATTATTCTACCTTTGCAAGTACTGTCAGTAGAAAAAATCAATTAGAATCAATTAAAATCAATTATATAATATAAGGCAACAATTGACCAATAAACAACTAATGATGTAATAAACAATACCTTTACAACTTTTACAGATCTAACATAATAGCCACACTTCCCAACATATGGCCACCAATAAAATGATAGTGTCATAAGCAGTAGCATCTATGGCATTTACAATGTCATTTTATTCATGCTTTTCACCCTGACGAGCGTAATCCCGGGTTGCTCTTCACAGTCATATGTTTTTATATTGCGACGATAAGACGTCACTGACGCGGCAGGAGAGTGTGATGGTGACTCTTATAAGCCCTCTATGCAGGCGTGTGTGAATGGACTACTGCATGTGGGCTGGTTAGATAGAGCAGGAGCAGGAGCAGGAGCAGGAGCGAGAGAGACAGAACATAGCAGGGGAGGTGGAAAGCGTAGGCGCTAAAAGAAGATTACAGTAAATTGAGTATATGGATATCTTTTCTTTATACATCCAACATGATCAATGCATGCTTCATTCTTTCTTTATCTAAACTGCTCTCTTGCTACCTTCCTACCCACCTCTTCAACCTGAAGCCAGAGACTGTGTGGGAAGTGCATTAGTACCAGAAGTTGCCAGCGAACTCAAACTGGGAGAAAGAAAAGGAAGACTGCATTCTCTATTAGCAAATCCATTTAAATATAAAACCTACATTCAGTTCTTAAGACTGTTATTCAGGATCAGACAAAAACATGCGTCTGACAGCCACTAAGTTTGCATTAGAGCATTTATCCCAAAGATGAAGGTCAAATTCAGCAGAGGCCTTTCATGTTCTAATAACTGGAAATGGTATGCAGCATGGAATGCATGGGAGACAACACTGGGAATACTGGGAGGGTGTATTCTGAATTGTTTACATAGTTTACCTGCCAAGCGAGGAGCAATAGTGGTGTCTGTTCCAAGGTTGAAATCTTTCAACAGCGCATCATTCAACATAACATACTGAGTTTTCAATGTCAGACAGAATTCCTCTTCCTTTCACAGGAGGAGGGTAAGAGCAACTAATTACTATCCAGCAATGGAGGATCATGGAGGAGCATGGAGGAGCATGTGGCCCAGGCAGCCCTGGTGCTCAGACACATCTTTATACATGGGTATTAAGTTTAGAAAATCTCAAAACAAAACAGACGCAGCACTAACATGGCTCAAAATCTTCTCAATGTTGGCTAATCAAAAGATCAACTATGAATTCTAACATGTTATTAACAGTAATAACAATAATGATCATACCATGAATATTTCATTATGATTATATATTTTTTATTATTATTGGTATTATTGATTTTTTTTGTATTACTGTTATTTTAATAATACTAATAATGATAACAGTAATAATAATAACAACAATAAGTACAGCAATGATAACAATAATATAATTGTTATTATTACTGTAATTGTTGCTTTTCTTTTTGTAATTATTATAATTACTACTGTTATTATTGTTAATAATAACAATAACAGCAACAGTAATAATTAGCCATATTCATAACTTAATAATAATAGTGGTAATAATAATAATCATTATAACAATAATAATAATAATAATAGCTTAGCTTGATGCAGTGCTGAAAAAGCACTAAACTTTGAACTTTCCACACACCAGGCAAAGCTGCTGGGCCTCCAGCCAATATGAACACACAGCAGAACGGATGCTGTGCTGCTGCCGCTCCCCAATGCAGAAGGGGTATAAACTTGACTAATGAGGCTGATGAGCAGCTACAGGCAAACTGCAGCCACAGAGGAAATACTTGTACAGACTGTCACTGAATTAGACAAAGAAAAGCCAGCACTTCCTTTTGTCTTCTTCGGTCTGCTGCGTCACAGCTCTATTCACTTCCTTCTACTCGAGATCTCTCCTTTGCACTTTTCCAGCCAATCTGTCAAACTAATGCCATGCTTTCAGCCTTAAAGTGAAGATCGACATGGCAGAAGCCAGAGAACGTTCTACAAAAACTAACAGAAACTACAAAAAAATAATCCAAGAACGCCCTCAAACACATTGCACAGCAGAACAGACTTGATGGATGTTAGAACTGCAGGCCTGGGTAGACAGAATAGTAACCACATTCCTTCAGAACATTTTATTTTGACAATTTACAAATTACCGATTTGTTTTCAGGCTAGCTTATCGCTAAAGCTAGATACAGCATCACAGTATTTATTAAATATATTTATAAATACAGTATTTATGTAATTAGTCCCGATTAATGTTTTTTGCCCCAGTCTGACCCAAGTCGTTTATTAGACATATATTGAGAAACTCAGTCCTAAGCCAATAGATGTATTTTCCTAGATAAGTTTCACAGCGCTCCTTCAGGTACATTAAAATGATTAGATGTCCAATGTACTGTATTTGACCATTTCACAAGTGCCAGCGTGTCCTCGACTGCCTGTTTTACACATTCTACTGTATGAGATCAGAGAAACTGATTCTCTTCAATACCGCACACTTTAAATTGAACGAGAAGTTAAACCAGTGTGCAGTGAGGCTAAGTATCCACACCGGGCAAACATCAGAACTCCAGATGTCTGTAGTAAAACTAGTAGGGCGATGAAATGTAGTATGGGTAGTCACAAAAGACAGCAAGATCTCATTTTCATGTGTCGTATCTGATTGGTAGAATTAAATGCAGCTGTGTTACTACCACTTCACAAAACATTTGTATCACCTCTGTGATGACTGGACACACAAAAAGAATTGGGCTTCGGCTTGTTCTTACTCGAGCTGATGTCCATCTTTTAAATATACTTTGATTGATCCTGACCTTCCCAATGAAAGGCTGGAATACACAAATGAACCCTAAAATAAAAACAAATCCATTTAATAAGTGCTTTAAGTGAATTATTACCTTCACATGTTACACACAATGCTTTTTGTGAGTGTGGTGATGAATTAAAATATTTCCTGATCAAAAAAGAACAAATAGATGTATTTTTCCCTAAAACTTCAGCAGCCCCCTTCATTTTCCACATTCAGAATCCTGTTGTTGTCTGAAGGGATAAGGCACAAATAGAAAACTAAAACTCATCAAAATTAAATACAAACGTTACAACCACACACACACACACACACACACACACACACACACACACACACACACACACAAAGCATAGAAGTATAGCTTACACTACATGTGAGCAATGAGACACAGAAGAGACTTTAATGTGCTGTGCTCATTTTCCCCCTTTTACTCTAGGGAACAGAAGAATTCTCCATGCACTTGGATTGTTTACTGTTGCAAAAACTGTGCTCAAGACAAAAAGCCTTTGTCTTGTTATACAGTCAGATACAGCCTTTTGTTTTTACCGATGATATGCTGTAATATTGGATGCACATGTGCATTTAAGGAATGTAAAGCTAACCATAAACAAAAATAACAAATCTTCTAAAACACAACGGAATCCCGCATCCTGTGTGCGCCAAAACACAGTGCAATCTTACACACCACATCCTGTTGCTATTAGCACCTATCCTGCCCACTTCCTGTGTAACATGGGCTGGAAAACTCGCCTGAAATGCAGCAATATGGTACTCGTGGTTAGGACTGTGAACATACTAAACCATAAGCTATAGAAAATGAAGACATTAAAAGTCACTAACAAAAATCTCTCCCACTAAAAGCAGCCAACTTTCATTTTAGATATCGAAACCCCAAGTTTTAATTTTACTGGCAATATTATTTCCATTAAACTACTACGCGTGTAGTACTACTACACTTTTTCCAGCTCTATATACTGTACAGAAAGTAAATATAAGTACTGAACACATCACCAATTTTGGATATGGATCAGATTCATTTGGTTTCTGCATCATTATATCGGATCCAGATGCAAACATCATAAACTGATACCCATCAATACTGATTCACCATCTCTACACAGCACTAAACTTGAGGATATTAAGTTACATGTATGTAGGCCAGTATATAAATAAGAACTTGTTCAGTTCTAAGCCTGCCAAATAAAGATTTGCAAATGTTTTTTTTAAGCGTCTGAGTGTGATGAGACTATTGGGTGACTCAAATCACTTAGGTGGAGAATAACTAGGGTCCACTTTATTGCCAGACACCCCCTGTGGTGGCACTAGATATTAGGCCATTAGCACTTGTGATCAGAAGTCCCAGCCCTCGTAACACTGAGGTACCTGTAAGAAAGGTCCCGTCCCACTACACTGCTCCCTGAGCACTGTTGAGAAGTGCCTGATGTTCCATGTGTGTATGTGTGAGGTCACATGTCATTGCGGTGCACTTTGAGTCTGACTGTGTTCACAAATAGTCTTTTTCAATTCACTTTTGGAAACAACTTCAAGCTCAATTACAAGTCCGTGCTCCTCCCATTTCCCCCGGTGTCAAACCAAACCAAGACCTGTTGCTGAGGTACCCACCTGTATTTGGAACCTTTGGCTGATGACAGGAGTCCACAGGACCGGTGATGCACAAAGGAGGGCTGCAAACACCCTTTTACAATCATCTGTGCCTCTGCTTGACAAAGACACACTTCTGTTGATTTAACATGAACGTGAACTCCACTTTAATGAGACTTGCAAGCAAAGGTCTAATGTAATGATGAAGTGGGCTGTGCTTCAGTAGGGAAACAATGCACAGGAGACTGTGTTGAGCATGTGAAAATATAGTCCTTATAATGCCCTTCTTCAGCATGGGGCTACTCCACTTACATGAGATGGCTCCATTACCCCCATAGTCTACATTGTCTAAATTTCTGTCTGCAGGATCTAGTGAGGTCCCAATGGTTGGAATATGGGTTTTAAGATAGATGTGATTACATGAGGCTGAAAACTCAAGATTTGTTGCAGCAGTCCACTTCCAAAGGGGTCACCTCCACCTGTTCCGTCTTTGTCCAAGCCCTACAAGCCACAATTCTCTTCCTTGTTCCCTTTACCTTTGTTTTTTTTAACCACAAAAAACTGTGTTAGAGCACAGCTTCTCTTTTCATTCTTTTAAATCAGCTACCGTGATATATCTGCTTGTTTTTACCTCAGTCATGATGTACGATAGATGACTTGTCTGATTGTGATTGTCTGATTGTCTGTTGCCACTTGGCCAACAGCTTGTTTGTGGGCAAGGGAAAGAAACAGAACCTTCTGCCCAGACTGATACTCTTAATGTGTGGCAAACTGGTCTGAATACTTGCTGAGCTTTCACAAGGTTCTCTGGAGGCTCTGCTATGTGCTTTTCTAATGTAACCACCTGAACATGTTCTTCATTGTTTGATTGAATCAGTCAATCAGGCTGTTGGTTTGAGGATGATAGGGAGTGGTTTAATGATTAATACGACAACTGTTGATGAAGCGGTTTCATTAACCTAGATATAAAATCAGTCCAGTAGTCCAGTAGTCCAGTAGTCCAGTAGAATGCCTACCTGTGAGAACACAAAAACCCTCTAAACAGAAACAGTAATGAGAGTTCAATATACTTAAGAAGCTAATGGGTTAACAAGAAATGCTGCCATGATTCTCGCTAGAGACCTCAGTCACAATGACACTAGCCCAAAGCAGCATTCAAATTCAAAAGAAAAGTAACATGAATATTATGTTTTAGTGATGCAACATTTTGAATTGAAAATGAAATCTGTGGTTCATCCGTGTATGATGGGGTTCACAATGCACGTTAAGTGCAGATTTATTTTTTTCACTCAGAAAGCTCAGTAATGTGTCTTGAATGACAGCACACATTATGTATATTTTCAGATTGTAGATAGATAGTTTTATCAAGCTCAATGAATTTTGATTGAGATAAATTTGCTGTCATTGTGTGAACTTTCAAGCAGAAGGTGTTTTTGTACACACAAGAAAACTTATTAAAGGCATTGCATGAGAAACTATGATGCATTGAAAAGGACTCATGTAAATGGAACTCGTAATATTATGGAATATGCAATATTATTTAAGCAGAAGGTCAATGTGTCGGAACAGTCACCTCATAAAATTAAAAATAATATAAAAGTTAACATTTTTCACAAGTGCTAGTTATAATGGAGGCTCAAAACCTTTACGCCCAAGTAATTAATTCCAAGCTCAATTTCAAAGACAAAAAAAATCTTAATTTACTTACATTTATGACAAATGTGAAGATATTTAAACTATTGAAAAAAAAAATATTGGTAAGTTTTTTCTATCATTAAACTGTCTCAGTCTTGACAAGCTCTACCTTTATCCACACCTATGCAGGGAAAGTTAGTTATACAAAGGTTAGGAATATGCTCATTATGGATGCACTGATGTGGGATTTGTAGGCCAGTGACATTATCCTCTATTTTTCATGTATTTATCTGCTGATGCCGATACCAATGTAATACAAAAAAAGAACTTGAGTGACCGGAATTAGAAAAATATAAGTTTAAAATTTAGGAAAATTATTTTTTAGAACATCATAAAATATCTGCTGAAAATATTAATCAAACCTAAATATCATCCTGATGCTGGTACTAGTTTACCAGTTAGTTTACTAGTACAAGCAAATATGTGTCGATATCACACATTCCTAAAACGTTAACGTTGTCAACATCAAATCAAAGCAGGTCTACATTCCAAATAACATTTAGTACAATCCAAAAATCCAGGTCAGTGTGGTGTGATTGTCCTTAAATAGACAGGGTTCAGAGAACAGCATTTTGCTTACTCAAATAAATAAATAAAATCCCAAATACTGCTCATTGCATAGCAAATTATCCTGAAAGGCATAAGATTTCAGCTTGTTCTATTTCACAGATTACATGTGACATTTGTAATCATTGGTGTCTGTGAGCAAAACCTCAATGTCATTGAAAAATTCAGTAAATTGTGTTAATTCATCATTGATCTAACATTAATTAAAGGTAAAATGAAAAGTATTCAACATCCACATGCGCACAAACAGAGAGCAGTTACAGCACAGTCATTTCCACTAAATATCAGCAGACAAGATTCCTTACAGAGGCTCACAACATTCAACAACATTGTATTGGCTGCACAGCAGAAACAAAGGGTAAGAACAGCTAAACACCATTATTCAGGGCACAAACAAGCAGCTTTTTTGGCTCCATGCTAAGGACAGACAGTGGGGACTATTTGTAATATAGGTCAGTACTGTTCAATGGCACGGTCTGGGCTTTCTCTGCTCCACAGAAAAGAGTTCCTCACTGAGTGAGTGCTCCACACCATTTAAGGACATTGCCTCTGGCGAACAGAATTAGTCTTACTGATGCTTGATACCTGCCCAAAGAAAGGCTTTGGCTCTATACATAAACAGTGGTACCTTGACTTAATTCAATTCATGATGGAGCTTCAAACTACTCGTATGTCTAATCCATTTTCCCCATTGAAATAAAATTATTCGATTCCAGAAAGCCAAAAAACAGCATTCGTTGTTACATTTTTAAATAAGAAAAATTAAATAACAAATATTGCATAAAAACAATACAATATAATGTACTGCAATAAACTGGTTTTATTGGCTGGCATTATAGCCTTTATCAACTCCTTCTGCTTCAGTAAGGTGCAGATTGTAAAAGTGCTATACTCATAACCTGAATTTTAGCCCTCAACTCAAAGCAAAAAAACGTCCGTATCTCGTATCTCGAAAAACCCTTTAGTTGGGACACTAGTACGTCACGGTACCACTGTATAAAGGTGCGCAAAAATGTGTATTTTTTCTGTATCATGAGAAATTACAAAAACATGTTTTATAGAATAGCCAGTTGATAATGGCAGTACTTAACATTGACCAACGGCATAGTTTTCTCATTTAAATGCATTTAGTGAAGCTGTGTCTACACTTTATAAATTTCATCAAATCTAAAAAAAAAAAAAAAGTCACAATCACAATGGCCATTGTGTCTTGGAATTAGAGCAAGGGCAGTATGACAATATTTAGCATAATTGTGATATATTGTGGTCATAATATGATTTTAAGAGCAGATTGTGATATTAACAGTACTTAAAAAGCACAGTTTAACTTCATATTTAATTTTAAAGAGCATCCTTAGGCTTGATTAGATGAACTTTTTGCTTTTGGAGAAATTTTCTCCAAGTGATGCAATATTTTTTCAAACTCACCCAACCCTACTTGGAATGTCATTATGATTTTTGCTATATTCTTCACCTCTAGAAGGGTCGATCCTTTAAAAAGTGTCAAAAGCACATAAATGTCAATACACTTCATGTTTTTAAAGAGCGTCTCCTGTCATAATAAGGTGACTATTTGTCATTGTAAACACACACACACTCAAACAAAGTGCACCACAATGAAATGTAACCTCTGCATTTAACTCATCATACGAGCACACATTGAGCAGTGGGCAGCTATCAATAGCGCTCAGGTGTAGTGCAGCAGAATGGTATCTTGCTCAATAGAACCTTATTGGTACTTGGGTTGGGACTTCTGATCCTAAGGGCAAGGTCCCAACCACCAGGTCACTACTGCCTGTTATGATAAAAAAAATCCAGTCAAAACAGGAGCAATGCTTTGCCAACATGATCCACAACATAACATTTGTTCATCATTATCACAATATTGACCTTTGCCATAATGACACTGCTGAAGTCTGTAATATCCAAATATAACAAAACACCCTGGAATAAATCAAGTATTTCCTATTTTGATCTTCCTTACTATGGCTGGGATGTGGTGACTCCTACTCACAGCATTGTCATTTTCCAAATCCCACATAAATCAAATTTATCATATCGTACCGATTTATTTAATGAAAGTGAATATAAGTCTTTGTCCACACGAGCATTTGTATCAAGTGTTTTTCTGAAATTTGTGGTATCAGGTGAGCATGTATAGAATGGTCACAGTGTTTCTGTACATTGGAGCGAATCTGACCATTCATACAGGCTTTCAGGCTTCACGTTTTATTGGCTGTGCATTCGGATGGTGCCAAAAAAATCTAATGTCGCGTTTCCTAGGTGTCATTTAACACTAATTTACATGTTCCTTTACATGTCATAAATCTACCGTTCTGATTTTTCACACAGTCAGAGGGTAACCCACTAGCAGTAGCGAGATTTTCCTCGTCTATGTCGCTGTTTAAGGAGGATTTTTAACATAAGGACGGTAGGGTTCGATTCTGAAAAATGTATATATATATTTTAAGCTGAACGTTGATGTCCTTATGTTTAAAATCCTCTGCATACGGCATGTTTAAAACACATAATAAAGAATCCAATAAAGAATTAACCTCAATTGCTACGGAAATGCCCTGGAATTTCTCATTACTGCCCCCACAGGTAGAAACACAGCATTAGAGTCTGGGCTGCAGGTTCAATAGAGGCTAAACGAACACAAAATCACGTCATACTGAAATCAGTTCATGTGCCGTTACAAAAGTCGCTCAGATCGTCTTCTTTTATCCAAGATTTAAAGCCTGTGTTGGCAAGGCCTAAATGTATTAAAAAAAGTGACCAGTGAGCAGTGAGTGGGCAGCTATCAACAGAACAGAGGGAGCAGTGCAGTGGGATGGTACATTGCTCAAGGGTAGCTCAGAGATTCCTGGTCTAGGATATTTACTCTTACCAGGGGTCACCAACATCGTGCCTGCGGGCACCAGGGTGCCAAGGACCCAAGGACCACTTGAGGTGCCAGCGGCCTGTTGCAAAAACTCAACCAGTAAGCAGCATCTAAAATGTAATTTCATCATTTTCTTCTTCAATCGCATTTGCATTGATAAAGATTTGAAAATGACATTTAAAAAAAAAAGCATTCTAAACATGTTTATTATACATGAAGTTTAGATAAGTTTAAACTCTGTTAAAAGGTCAGTAGTTTGTGCATGACAAACTCGCTGGCGCAGTGAAGATGAGGAGCTGAATGCTGTTTCTTAAATAAAAACATGGCAAAAAAAAGAGAAAATGTCATTTTCACAGTGAATGGGAGGAAGAGATTTATTTTTTTTACTACTGTGAGAGAAACCTGCACAATGTGGAGACACTTCACTACAGTGGCACAAAAAAGTGATCAATATTGATATTTGTTTCCCACCTTGTTAAGAGATTGTTGATAAAATCGTCCATAGATAAGTATCGTTAACCATTAATAATAATATATAACTAAAGGTAAACTGAGCAATTGTTATTTAAAAAGCAGGGATCAAACTGCTAGCCCTTCGTATGACTCCTGAAGTAGCTCTCAGTTTCGAAAAGGTTGGTGACCTGTGGTCTATACCAATAAACTGATAGAACACCTATTCTGTTTTCATGTTTTACTCTGACCATCTTCCCAGAGAGCAGCTTGGCTCAGCTGACTAGTTTGTCCACTAGGCATTCTTTATCTCCGTTATCTGTGTTCCAGCTGGGTTGTCCTCTCATCCTTGAGTTGAACTACCACGGGCCACCTCTACATGCTCGACTTGCCATAAAAGCTGTACACCTGAACTAATGCCACCTTTATAAACTCTTTTGGTTTTTAAACTTTAATCTTCATTTTTATTGCTATTAGGTATCAAGCAGAGAAGGTACCCCACTTCTTGGCTCCTCCCAAGTTTTTCTCCTCAAGCTTTTAGGAGTTTTTCCCTCACCTCCATCTCGCTTGACTTGCTCATTAGGGGCTAGGGCCCAGATTCTGCAAGTGCGCTATATAAATAAAATTTAATTTAACTGATCTGACTTGAACATGCAACCTTTACATCCCAAGAGCATGGTCCTAATCACTGGGCCATAATATTGCATGAGATTTCAAGAAAGCAATTACTCAAAGCACATACATAGTGTTAGTGGTGGCAGTGTTAGTTGGTGTTCTATATCCTTTATATGTGTTTAGTCCTTTTTTTCTGGCTTAAATCTGGTTTTTAAAAAGTCCTGGAATGCTGTGAGGAACCCTGATCTCCCTTTGTATAGTCATGATTACGGACTTCCCTACGGACCACAGGTCACATCAGACCTCGGAGTGGGAATTCTGAGAGGCTGAAGTAAGCACTTCAACCTTAGAGGAGCCAAAAGATTAACCTTACATCACCTCATGTTATCGAGGTCAGAGGACATGGTGTGGACACTGCAACATGATGACACTTATGTCTTACAACACAGCTCTGACAGAACACAGACATGTTGTCGAAGCTCCTTGTGCAAAAGAATGTGATGAGAGGGCAAAACTGTCTGCCAAAGTCAGAAAAATCAAATATAAGGTTCAGTAACCAGAGGTTTATAGTGGGCAGGACATACAGATCTGTGGATTGTGCTTCCACAGATCTATAGATAATTTTATGGAATGGAGAGTTTCAAGATTTATTTTCATTTTGGAATAGCAGGGTTCACAAATAATGGGAAATGCATTATAGAGTCCTCAATTTACATTAGAGATCCGTTCCTGCGGCACTACGTAATGTGATTTTTGCTATTAGACAGATGTCTGTGTCATTCGCATGGAGCATGAGCATGAACAATGCCATCTTCCTTGTATAGCGCAGTGCAGCCATGAATTCGTAGGCTCCGCTTGCCAACTGCTTCCTGCGAGAACTTTGTTTTTACATCACAAACGTGGTTCAGGTGATCACCTACTCTGTACTTTATTAAATTAAATGAGTTCTGCTTGTGTTGCAATTCCACCACAGACATCGGGCTGAAATCCCTATCATATAGAAATCACTTAAATAAAAAACAAAACAAAAAAATAAAAGGCGTCTCTTATTTTTTCCAGAGCTGTTGTTAAAATAGTTTAAAGAAAAAAATCCAAATATACAATGAATAAGGTACAACAATAAAATTCTAAAAATTTAAATAAGAAAGTAATAATAAAAATAAATCACAGAGGCAGAGGATCATTATAAAAAACAGCAGACCCACCTATCTGTCTCTCCAAGTCAGCAGCCTCTTCTGGAGTGGCTCTGGGCAGCACCCCTGGGTCACTAAAACTGGTCCTGAGTAATGTCCCCAACACGAAGGAGAATAGCACACCACCAATCACAGGGATGGCTGGCGTTAGCATGTTCGCTAAAAATGGGCAGCTGTGAAAAAAAGAAATGAATTATTAAAACGAAGGAATGCATTGTGTTTTAGCATTAGTTACAGCATGAACTAGCCACTGAATCTCTTTCTTTTGTATAATTACCTCAAAAACATTAGGAGCTCTGGAAAGCATGCAGTATATTAAAACAACTAAATACTGAAACATAAATCTCCCAATGAGGGAACATTGAATACTTTCTATGGTCCCTGTTGCACCTTTTAACACCATTATCTGACCTTCTCAAAGTTCTACCACAATCCTGTTATTCCTGCACACCTCTGTGCAGTCTGTGCCAATTACATTATTTTGGGATACACTGGCCTTTTCTACACCCTGCCTCTTTAATTTAAGCAGCTTTCAGAGCAATGAAATAATGCCACAGGCTTTATAATACAATATATATACAATATAATATAATAAGACCAGGGCTGAAAACAACAACCTGATCAAATAAAATTTTGGCTAAATTAAAAATGGCAGTCAATTTAAAAACAAATAAGATAATTCATGCAATGCACAATCCTTAAAAGAACTTTAATCTAATTGAATCTGAGGCCAAACATTCACACCTCTACTTACAGCACATGTACCAAATGTAAGAACACTATCTGCCACTAACCAAACTACAGTAAACCTGGTCTTTTCTACACAGTAGCCAGGGCAGTTAAAATCTTATTCGCACATCAGACTTCTGAATATGGCCTGCTTTTAAAACAGCACAGCATTTTATATACGTAAGATTGTGTAGAAAAAAACAAGAAGCCTGAAAAATAAAGAACTCTGCTTAGCTATGACAACACTGCTCCATCACCCCATTACTGAGCATTGCTAGCTTATGACAATCATTACATTTAATGGGTCTCTCATGCCTCCGTCAAAATATTGATTGGATCCATTACAGAGATTTTGATGGAGTCAGACTGAGCAACGTGTCAGGAGGGAAAAAATTATTCCAACAGTGTTGCTTTGTCCTGGTTGTGCCATACCTGGAATCTCTGGAAGATTATTTCTGTGCTAGAATATTCAAAAGTAAGAGAAGATGGCGTTAATGTAACTGTACAAATACGACAAGACTGAGTTCATGGTTCCCCACATATCGCAAAAAATATATCTGAACAACAATTCACTCTTTGATACGGTGCAGGTGTAAACTTTCTTATTTAAACCAGACATATAGATTATATTATTCTTGTAGCCTGCATAGGAGGCATGCAAAAAAAATTGCTCCCCAAAAATAACTTGGACACTGAGAAGAATCCCATACCAACTTTAAAACATGGTGGTGGAACTGTTACAGTTTGGAATGGAATTCGGATAAGATTTTTCAAAGACTACTTAAACAATGTGAAACAATATATCCAAAAGCTAAAGCTGAACCAAAGGTGGTCCTTTCAATGACACTGTTCCTAAGCAACACTGACACATGCACTCAGAATGAAGAATGGGTTCTTGAACATCATGGGACAGTTGAGTGGGATTGGAAAAGGGTAATCAGAATCAGAAATCAGAATCAGAAAACTTTATTAATCCCAGGGGGAAATTGTTCCCAGGGGGAAATGCAAGAAAACGTACAAACATCTTGAATTCAACCAAAGGATTATAGCATTTCAAATTAATTTCTTAAGGTAACTCAAGGTACACACAATAAACAAAGTGCAAAACAATAAACAGCAGTGTGCAATTTGCAAAGATTGACTTGTTAGAAGATTAATGTTTACGGTACATGTAATTAAGGTGTAAGAATCAACCAAAATGATTCAATGTATCAATCTCACTTGTGTTCATGTCACTATTCAGTATATTTCATTTTACTGTGGGCAATGTTTTTTTACTGAGAAGTTGCATTTGGTTATGATTACATCATTGCATTTGATCTTTAATAATAAATTTTTCAGATTCTATCTGTTTGCATATGTAACTTCATGGAAATTCACATACTGCGTGAAATTTCATCATATTTCATACTGATTGCGCACCCCAGTAACAAATCAAACTCAATCACGGCACATGTTAAAGTACGAAAAATACATCAAACTGCAGGAACTTGTGATTTACACCCCTACTAAATATGGAATCAATACACAAACAGGATTTCAAAGTAATGTAAAGTGATTACAGTGATAAGTTAATGCCATAATGACAGGGTAGTATACACTACATTGCCAAAAGTATATAACTGCCTTTACACACATATGAACTAAGCACATTTGTGAGGTCAGACACTGATGTTGGACAGGAAGGTCTGGATCACAGTCTACGCTCCAATTCATCCAAAAGGTGTTTTATTGGGTTGATGTCAGGACTCCGTGCAGCACAGTCAAGCTCTTCCACACCAAACTCACTCATCAATGTCTTTAAGAACCTAAAATCTCTTTGTGCTAACGCATTCAGAATTCCTTTCCCTGGAACTAAGGGGCCAAGCTCAGCACCTGAAAAACAACCCCACACTATAATCCCCCCTCCACCAAACTTTACACATGGCAAAAAACAGTCAGACAAGTACTGTTCTCCTGGCAACTGCCAAAGCCAGACTCGTTCATCAGATTGCCAGATGGAGAAGCGTAATTCGTCACACAAGAGAACTCATCTCCACTGCACTAGAGCCCAGTGGCAGTGCTTTTCATCACTGTATCTGATGCTGCTTGTAAACGGAAACCAAGCTGTCAACACACTGTTCTTGAGCTGATCTAAAGGTCACATGAAGGTTGGGGGTCTGCAGCGATTGACTCTGCAGAAAGTTGCTGACCTCTGTGCGCCTCAGCATCCACTGACCCACTCTGTCATTTTATGTACCCGAACACTTCATGGCTGTCGTTCCCAATCACTTCCACTTTGCTATAATACCACTGACAGTCTGACTGGAATATTTAGAAGCATCTAAATATACCATCACGGTACTATGCTGGAATTCCCTGAGCTGCTGAGAGTTTTATTATACTTTTACTTTCACTTTTACACACTTAAAAAAATACACATATAATTAATAATAATTATTTATATAATCAGTTAAAATTCCCCAGAGCGCATTCCATGTTCTAGGCTACCTTTAAATTCGGACAGCTGCAGAACTGGCAGGTCTGAACATTCTGCAGATACATAGTCTACAAGTTTGAGACACTGTATATTCAACTGTACAGTACTGAATACGGATAGAGTTTCCTGTAATTCTTTGCTTCAGTGAACTTTTCAGAGAACAGAAAATGGAGATGTGAGTACACACCTGTACAGTACCTCATTCATCTGCTAAATGAATAAGCAGGGGCAGGTGATCATGTAACAAAGGTTTCACATTATTCTGAAGGAAACATGACTGCAATACATTTTCCAATAACACTATTATCAGGAATTTACAATATATTGTTATCGTAATATTGGCCTCAGCAAAACTGATATCGCAGAAGGCTGCAGTATGTAAATGAGCATCTAACCAATCACAGAGCTTTTTATGATATGAAAGGGTGGGCTTAAACATTTGTATGCCAAATAAGGACATATATGTAAAGGTGTTGATTAATTCAACAATAATTCACTTTTAAAGCTTAGATTCCAAATATGAAGTGTATGGTGGGAAACAGTGAATGTAGCTTTAACAATATTTAAATACAAAGAGAAAATTAATATATAGAGAAAAGTGATACGGACTAAGGATCAACTGATTCTCAGCCGGGTCGATTAACGGTGCAGATATTAGGCATTTTACAGATTATCGTATCTGTTTTTAATTTTCTTTACCATCAGGGATATTCAATGATAGTTCACTACTTCACTGTCGTCTCTTCTCTCTGACATTTTCTCCCAACTGTCTTCTTCATTTAATGTCTCGGCCTCAACAGTCTCCGATTGGCTATATGTCCCACAAATAGTAATCAAAAATGCTGAAGTCTTGATGTCACTCACACCATACTCGCACATGTGAGAGGAGAGTTTGAGGTGAGTGTGGACTGGAGATGAAAATGGAAGGTAAAGCCATGTTTCCCCAGATCAAAACATCACAGTCCTACATACAGAAGCTGCAAAACACCATCCTCAGATCCTATGCTTTCTGGCTGATGTTTTGTGCTTTCACTCTAGTTGTAGCATGAGATGGAATTTACAACCCACACAAGTGGCTCAGGTAGTGCAGTTCATCCAGGAAGCACATCAATGTGAGCTGTGGCAAGAAGGTTTGCCGTGTCTGTCAGTGTAGTGTCCAGAGCATGGAGGCGCTACCAGGAGACAGGCCAGTACATCAGGAGACATGGAGGACC
>JBBIGC010000001.1:45796863-45809527 GCA_037576955.1 Lepidarchus adonis
GAGCAACAAGGACAATGTTAACTGTGAAGCACTAATAATGTTTGTAGTGCAGAAATCAGCAAAACAAACGCCGTTGGCTTTATCATGACGCGCAATATTCCGTGATCATGTGATCGTGCAAAACAGCGGCGCCGGATCCGATATGGAGCACAAACACGTCCAGTGCGAATTGGCGCATGTTCTCGGACGAAACGGTAAAGCAGCGCAGTCGCACCGCAGCAGACACAAATCCGGTGGAAAACAAGAGTAACTCTCTCTGTATGAGATAAATGTATATCGAAATATCGGAAATGTGTTTAAAAATCCTATCACCGTTATTGAAAAAAATTCTATCGTGATATATATTGATATTGAATTATTGTCCAGCCCTAGTGTGAGCTAATCCAAAGGGTTCTTTGAATTAGATTCTTTTTAAAAGTAGTTGATGATGTAGTTCATAAAGAAGCTGATAATGATGCCATTCCAGTTCATACCATGTCATTCAAATTCAGCAGAAGTTTGTTATACAGGACCTTGTAATCACTAAGCTACACCCACTTTTCTTTTAGTATCACAGCCCTGATGCAGTCAAAAGCATTTGTTCAGAAAAATGGTCATCAAGCAATGGGCGTTTCAAATTTGGCTTGGATGAGCTTCTTGTGAATACATTGTTTAAGCGACATTTTGTTAAAAACAAGAACAGGAATCGCAGCCCAACAAAACAGACTGAGCGCGACTGCAATACAATGGAGTCTAGAACATTTCCTCACAGTTCTCCCCATGGGCTTTTTAAAGACTCCTACTCAAAAAAGCCATTCCATATTAGTTGGGACATTATGCAACTTAACTTTCATCAAAACCATTCTGTCAAACCCCATCAAAATATTGTAAGCTGTTCTTTAGCTGCGGCAACTTTGCTAATCAGTTTTAATTGAATGACAGGTTTACACTGTTTTTTACAGCTACAGTTGCATCTAAAAGATGCAATGTGCTGGTACAAATGCCAAAGGCAAGTTCCCACCTTAGGCAATTGTGCTTGTTACCCATGCCAGGCTCTGCTACTGACTGGTATAATTGGGCTGCTCTAAAATGCCAGCTACTGACAGCAGACTGCAGCCAAACATTTTGTTTTGCTGATTTCAAAAGGACGAGAGGTCATTAAATTCTCAGTGCACAAAGCAGTGAGGATGAGATCTGATTAAAAAAAAAAAAACAGAAACATTCCTGTTATTCCTGTTGAGGACTGTGTGTGAAAATATGTGTTATTAGTGATGAGAGTTTGTCTCAGGAGATTCACATCACAGTAGGGCTGCAACAAAGAATCGATTAAAATCGATTACTAAAAGAGTTGGCAACAAATTTCGTAATCGATTCGTTGTGTCGCACGATGCGGAAATATTTAATTATTACAAAAATTAAAACTTTAGCTGAGCGCGGAGCGGAGTGAACACACTGTCTCTCTCTTGTGAGCACTGATGCTAGCGCCTCACAGAGTCAACTCTAACAAGCAGCGGCATCTTCCGCCTGGGTCCTAGTGCCCGCCTCTACCTATATACAGCAGGGAGCACAACAGAAAAGTGATGAACCCACCTGGGACCTGAGCATTTGTTCAGTGGGATTTGGTCAGAGCAGAGCAGTTGTCCGTGACCTAAAAGGTGAGTTTTGTTGTTTTGTTTAAAACCCCCACACACGTTTGTGTGTTTGGTTGTGTTGTGAGAATTTGCAGCGCCTGTGTTGTCAAGCTGATGGAGACGTTTTCTTAATTAATTTGTTGTGTTTTTTTCTGTTTGCATGTGTTTTCTGAAGTTTTTTGGCTATATTTATGATATAACTAAAACACGGAACATAATTTTGCCTTGAAATTTCCTGGAAATCAGAAGCTGTCATACCTGCACCTGTTAAGGAAATACATAGTAGTGACTTTTTTTTTTTAATCAACATAGAACATTTAAAAAGTACAAAAATTACAAATACTGTGTTTTTGCCGAGAAAGGAAAATGCTGGTACTTCTACACCTCCACAACAAAGCTATATGGTATTAATTTGTAAACTTTTTTTGGGGAAAGCACTGTAAATCAGTGTTTATATCAACAGATGGTCAGAAGTCAATATCCTAGCTACTTCCTCTCCCAACCCCACGCCAGACTAAACACTACAGGTGATCAAGCTTTTTCTACCTGTGCTCCGAAGCTCTGCAACACTTTGCCTAGTCATATTCATCAGATACAATCACTAGGAACTCTTAAAACATTTTTATTAAACACTACTTACGCCTGACAGTGTTTACTCCATGTAGTTAATTTTAATGTACATGTTTTAGTTATTTTAACTATTTTTAGTTTAATTTCTCATTTCTTTAGTAGTTGTGTTTCTAGGATTCTTTTAAATGAAATGGTGTTTCATTGGAATGTGCTTTGAGAGGCCTGAAAAGCATATAACAAATAAAATGCATAATTATTATTTATGATTAATTATTATCATCCAACCCCAAAAATACAAATAATTTGACTTTTTTCATACCCATTTATTGAACAAACAAAAATATAAACAGACTGAAAATGTTTAAGGAAAGTTTTGTTCATTAATCCGTTTTCCACTTTATCCCAGTCAATTGCTAAAGATGTTACATCTCCAGTTCTGCATTGAAGCCACAAGTTTAATGTAGCCAACAAGTGTCTACGCTCATAATTGAGCAACCTAGACTTCTACTATACTAGCATCGTAGTATAAGAGAAGTAACTGGGCATTACAGTCTAAATAACCAACCCAAGTAATGTAATAAAATGTTAAACTTGTAAAACTTGTAAAACTATTTTGTGACAACATCTGTTGTAAAAAGCGCTATACAAATAAAACTGAATTGAACTGAACATTAGCGATGTGTGATAACGAGGTCCACCTCATGAACATGCATCGTGTTTCCAATAATAAGAATAAGAGTCATCGTGTCTCCATCAATCACATCAGTGACGTGTGTTTGGGAGGCGGGTTCTGGGGTAGAAAGGGCTGTTTAACCCTCTGTGTACCAAGATGCACTAGATGCTCTAGTGTTCCTCTGAACTGATGGGCCTCCACAGAAAGTAATGGAGTTAGTCGACTATCCATCTCGAAATGTTAGGCCAAAAAAGTCAGAGGACTGACTAATAAAGAGGAAATTCTTTAGCATTAAGTAATAGTATAATAAAATTGCTCTAAAGACTTCAGATACAGTTATTTAATCAGAAAGTTCCAGAAGCTTTTCTGTTAATGTCAATATAACTTTAAAAAATAATAAAGATTTACGGAGAAATAGCCTTTCAGAACAGCATAGCAGAGAAGAAACTGACATCAGTTCCTAAGCACAAAATGACAAAAAGCAGGTAAAGTTTAATAGAAAGTGAAAAGCTTCAATGCCCCATCCACTAAGCTTCAAAAACAGCCCAATCAGTTTTTGTGATGTCACAAAACCATCACCTTTACATATAGCTCATTATTTAACCTATGGCTGTTCTGCCACATTCCTTCACACAGAAATTCATTAGTTCTATAACTGGTTAGAGGCTCAAGTGAGTATTGCAGTCTTTTGCATTATCAATACTGTAAAAACCAATACTGCGATGACTATTAAAAGCGATTAAAAAAAAAAGAGCAAAAAAGAAAAGCATGAATGAGAGTTTAGATACCTGCAGTAAATAGCCTGCTTAGCAAAACAGAGGTGCATCCTAAAGCTGGAATAATGCTCCATTAAATCCTGCTGCTACACAGAGAAAAATAAGTATGTGAGGAGAGGCGGGGGAACTTGAAAATAAACTGTGCATTGCTGTAAATGAGAACTAGAACCTGAGGAATTTCTGAGAACCTGATGGGAAATAACTATTTACGTCTAGTTTGGACGTTATTTCTCAAATATTTGGGCCATGTTTAGATTTCCAGTTTAAGTTTCTCAAACTCATTTCCTGTCATTTTCTTTATCTGGAATGCTGGAGATTCTTGAGTTTTTCCCCAGAGATTCGCACAGAGGTCCACACGGTCAGCTGAAAAACAAGACAATCGTTGGTTTTAAGATATAAAACATTTGAGATGTTTGGATAACTAATAAAGCTTCTTTACTATTTTTAAATGTTTTTTTAGCGTTTTGGTCTTCTATCCCCATATAAACCATCCCTGAAAATGGAGAATTTCCAAAAAGATTTTTGGACAAATCCTGATCACATGGTGGTAGGTGAGAAAGCGCTTGTGCTTCCACAAGAACGATAAGTTTCAGCAAAACTGTTTGGCTTTTGACAGTGTTTGAGATCGTTTTAGCGTTTACGTGTCGACAGAGATATTTTCAAAAATGTGCTAGTGTGAACTGGATTTTTTTTTAATTTTTATTTTATGAAAACAGAAAATGATCATTTTCATAAAAACCCAGCTACACGCAGACAGGGCCAAAGATACCCAACTAACAATTTAATATAACCTGAGTCCCATTTAGTCTCTTCACAAATAACAGGCCAGAGAGTTTACAGAGGCAAACGTCTCTAGGATGGAGAATTCAGCAAATAGCAGCCAGCAGTATTAAGTACATCAAAAGCAAGAGGCAAGTCTTTGCATAGTTCACATCTGGTGAGTCATCTCACTTCAAAACAAGGTCTTTAAATTCCAGAATATTTCCCCCCTTTACGAAAGACAGCTTCACAAAAGTTTATAACTACACAGTTCCATTTATATTGTATTACATTCCTTTAGAAATACAATTTATTTATATAATTATTCTATCTATTTGTAATTGTAGCTTTATTACTTTTATTTTAATAGACACTTATGTACATTCTGTGTATATAAACTGCTGCAATTCTTCTATCTTACACTAAAATCTGGCATCAAAATACGGAAATATTGTCAAACTAATAAAGCTGATAAACTGAGATTCACACTTTATTTGGACAGTTGTTCATGGATGATTATGGCTATTACTGTCTCTAGTGCATCAACTAAATGATCTGCATTGATGCATTGACCAAAACAGTGATCAGTGGTGATGTGATTTGACATAAAAATTGATGTGTGTTCATTCCTCAATTAATTTTACTGTGTACAGTTTTTTTTTACTACAAAGAAGTTGCTTTTGCTTCTCAGAACATCACTGGATTTGGCCTTTAAAAATAAAATGCTCAGATTATAATCTGTTTGCATGTGGGAGTTTAGAAAAATGTAGCAGATTATGTGAAATTTCATCATTTCTGCAGACCTCAGCATCGAGCCGAATCTCATCACAGTGAATTTTTGGGAATCTAAATGCATTGGATTATTGGCTAAAATAATTGATGGAGGATCTAATTGTGAGACACTTGTGATGTACAATCCCGGGGACCATGCTTGTTTTTGCTGTACTAGAATAAAGTGTAATTGCACATCCACTACAGTAGGTGTTTTTTGCACCACGCACGCACGCACGCACGCACGCACGCACACAGCAGAGAGCTGAAAATATGAAGTGCAGTAAACAAACCATCAAGAAATGTTGAGTGAGACAGAGATAATGACAAACGAAAATCTCGCAAAAGCTAAGACGAGGAAATATGATGAAGCGGTACTTTAAATATTTTCTGTTACAGAATAAAAAAATGTTAATAAAGTTATTCTTTGTTTTAAGTTGATCTGTATTTCTTTTTTCTTTTCTTTAATGTTAATAAGGATACAAAGTTATGCAGAGATGTCCATATAAAATGTTTATAGACAAATTACATTATTTATAGTCATGGGGGAGAGTGGCGGGGGCACAAAATGTTTTCTTCTTCCGAACAGAAAATAATAGAGAAGCACTGCCTTGGTCCAACATTGCTGCTTGGGTGATCTTACAGGCTTTATCAGAAGGAACAGTTTTAATGCTTTCAGGTTAGTTATGGTTGGGTGCAATTCAGCTTTGCTTAGATATTGGACAAGATTTACCACCAGCCTACAGTCAGGTTTACATTCTGAACGTGTTGCTGTGCCTCACTTGGGCAGTATTCTCAGCCTTAGCAACTCTGCCCACACGCACACAAAGAAGCTGGTATCTATAGTAAGTTAAAGTAGCCAAAACTGCTGGGATTTCACGAGTAGCATTCTGACTGGCAGGAGGTATGTGCTCTGCAATGCTGTAACTCAGCACAGCAAGACAGTTGGACTGAGGTTCACAGCCTGAAATCTTTAAAAATTACTCACCGATGTTCTGTGAAGCATTCTGTAGGTTTTCAGAGCGATATTCTGCTCCGTTTGTGGGCATGTGGTTCAGAAGGTTTTAAGAGATATCCTAGTGTATTTGTATCCACTTGTTTTTGTGGTAGCCTCGTTTTGACAACTGCAACCCCTAAATGTTATTCTACGTGGCTGTACGTAAGTTGATTAGCCTTTTCTTGTCAAATTAGGACAAGAAATAAAATAGCGCTGGGCAATATGATGACATTTATCGTTATTGTGATCAATTGTGGCCACAATATGAATTTTTAAGCATTTTAGGATCTTGTCAGAGAGACATTTCAAAGAGAGCATCATTAGTTTCGCTTACTGCGAAACCCAAACAACACAAACCTAAAAAGACTCACACTTCATGCAATATTGCCATTTGCACACCCACACCTGTTCACACTTTGCTCATTTGCACATGTTCATTTTGCATGTGTCTGTGAAGTGTCTCCTGACGAACTTGTTTTTATCTGCACAATGCAAACCACACTTCAAAATGTTTTATATATTTAGTTTTGTATTTAGATTTCTTCATATGTATATTTATAGATGTATAAGTATTGTTTATTAAGGGTAACTTTAAGGAGGCTGTGTGATGTCAATACACTGTGTACTGTGTATATGGTTGTATCGACTATAAACCTCTCATGAATCTTGAATCATTGTACTGCGGCCTGAGAAACAGAATAAAAATCATTTGTTCCCATTATACATAAAGTTAAATATGGCCCTGCTAGCTCTTTCATTTGTCCCATCTTGAATGATGAAGAAAAACATATTGTGGCATATCATGAACAACATGGAACCACCACTACATTTAATGTTAAGCTTTCAGTATTTACAGTACAAGAGCTTAAATGTTAAGTGTTGGTGTCCTCTTACAGTTATCATGCATTTTAGTCACATTTTAATACCTGGTCTATTGAACAAACAAGCCGAATGGAGAAGTCACTTCTTAAATAATACTAATATTTGTTTTAAATAATGGAAAATTACTCCACACTGGAAAAGTACCTTAAAAACGTATGAACGTACAGCTGGTGAAGGGCAATCATTTTCAACCTAATCTGATATGGCAGAGATTTGCTCATGCAAAGGTTGGACTGATTCCAAGTTTAAAATCCTGCACCCAGGGCCTGGTCATGCAAAATGACGTTTCAGACCGGGTTCATCTGAGGCAGTTAATAACCAAGTGCCTCAAGATGCCTAGGATTAGATCCTTTTCTTCACTGCAAAGGAACATGTCATCTTGGGTAAACTGAAAAACATGCCTCAGCAGTAGTACTCAAGCTCTATGAATAGCATCATAGGCCCTTTTCAAATCGAAAATCTCTGAACTGTACTGAAAGCTGAGGCTATGAGCACTCTTTCAATCCCTAAAAACAAATGACAACATTTCTCAACATCTCACCGATTGATTTGCTTGCATTCTAGCTTGCTAATCCTTCTATTTATTTAGATATTTTTTCTACTTCATTTTATCCTATTGCTAACTCAATTTAGTTTAAGTAGTTTTATACACCTAGTTTAACCTTAATTTGTTTTTACCTTACACGGTCTATAGCAGATCAGAATACATTTCACTGCTTGTTGACAAACATCTCGAACCTCAAATAGCCTTTTAAATTAAATTCACAATAAAAAATTTGCTCTTCCAGATTGATCCAGATTCCAGATTGATTGTGGAATTTCCCACTTGTGGGACAATAAAGGTTTATCTTACCTTATCTTATCTTATGGTGTATTTTATCCATTTTTGAAGCTGATGGCCACGTGTTAAGGAAAACTGCTTTTTACAATGAATATGACAATGCTGTGTGTTACCCAGACAGGAAATTGAAGATGACTATAATTGTAATGATGGCTTTAAAGAATGTAATTTAACAGTCAATGACATGGTGACCACCAGCTGTCTTACTTCAGTCAAAATACTGAAAAAATAAAAAAAAATAAAACTGACTGTAAAATCCTACAGAATAAACCTAGGCTCTCCCTGATGTAAAATAGTGTGACTTACATTAGCAATATGATGGATACAGACCTCCTAATGAGGAAAACCGATTCTAATTAAATTTCTACTGTTGTTTTATTGATGAGTGTAAAACAAAACAAATACATATATACTCACTCAAATGCAAAGAAGAGCCCACTTGTGACAACGATGAGAACAAGAGTAAGATAGAAGACGCCAGTCTGTTTTGCCATCATAATCCTGCCATTGCAATAGAATTTATTCCTTCCTGGAAAAACTTGCCACTTTCTCTTCATAGTCCTCTTCTTGTGTGGAGACTCCATAGGTGTCGAGCTGCGAGTGCTGATCTGACTGTATTCACACTCTCGCATGTGCTCAGCTACTCCGAAATGCATCCGTAAAATCCTCCACAACAATCCTGGGGATCCAAAGGTGAAGCTGTTAATATATTGAAAATGTGTTAATGTCAACAATTATATGAAAATATGAGTTGATTTATTTGATATCGGAATCTTGTAAAGTACTGAATAATTAACTCATTAGCTGCTTAAGAATGACCTGATCTAAGAACAAATTTGAGACGACATTACTTGCACAGGTGTAATATCTACTACACTTAAGTAATTAATTACAAAAGTGTTGACTAGATTCATATGGCAGAAGGTGGACAAATACATGTGGACCTGTGAGTTAAGGAAAAGAACTAATGACTCACTAAAGGTTAGGAGTGGGAATTTCAGGGTCTCTCACGATACCATATGATAAGGTACACAATATGTGGCCCATGATAACGATAATATCGCGATACCGCGATTCTGCAATAATCAATATATCACACAACAATGATGTAGCAATATAACACACAAACACAAGGATGTGTTATTAATTCACATAAGCAACAGCAATGCTATTGTCACTATTCCCATATTTGCTTTGCAACCACAGTCGGAAGCGCAGAGAAACCGCTACTTCAGCTTCAGGGCTTTACTTCTGTTCCCCTTTGTCACTTGGCAAGTTGTGATAACATTGTGCTACTAACATTAACATTTATTCATTTTGCTGATTGTTTTGTCCAAAGCAACTTCCAGGTACAGGAACAATTAAGCATAAATTCAGACATGACAACACTAATGTGAGAGTTCAACACATTCCTCTTAGTCATAAAAAAATAATTTAAATCAGAAGAGTATCGCTCTATAATTTGTCCAGTATAGACATGGTTAAAACGAGCTGGCTTTACGCTGTCTGATCTAATTTATTGTTGAGAACAGTTCAGCAAAATCTAGATATTGGCAGGGTTATCAATTCCGCACACTTGGATTACTGTGTCTTTCCTGGTTTTTATAGAAGATTTCTAACGATGTGTGTGTTTACTCACGTTGGCGGTTCACCAGTAGTGTCATCCAATCGCTATGAAACAAGTGCAGGAAAAGACGCACAGAGATACGGCCATTATAAAATAATCCATACACTGTTCTGTCAATGTTCTAAAAGCCAGACTCAGACTTTAGATTTAAATGTGGCTGGGGCGTCGAACTTTTACTGCATCTACCTGTTGTTTATCTTCAGCTTTTTACCCAAGTGTCCTGCACACAACCTGCTGGATCCCCTTCAACGTTCACCTGTCACCTGCACTCAGTCAAGCAGCGCCGCCCAGAGGAGAAAAGTAGCGATGCCGGTGAATCAAATTGGCAGCAAATGTTTATAAATGTAAATATCGATATTGCCATTGGTGAATCAATTAGAGTATCGCGTGAGCAAAGACAAAGATATATTGTCATATTGATATTATGTCACGCCCCTACTAAAGGCATAAGAGTATGTATATCGCTTAAAGCATGCATAAAAAAATAACATGACGAAACAAAGTACTGCTAATATTATACATGTGCAATATAAGCTTAACATTATATCACAATATCTCACAGTATATTTTGGTCATTATATAAATTAAAATACAAAAACAAGCCACTCAGTTTTAATTTTTTTGGCTAGACTGTGCTGGGATCTGCGCAAACACGAACGGTTAAACTTAATACTGACCATTAAATACTAAACCTGAGTTCTGGACCATGAATCCATGGATTTTGTAATCACCACTGAACTGTTGATGTAATTGATTGGCAACATAAGCAAATCTACTGGTGATTACAAAATCCAGGATAGGAATCTGGATCCAATGTCCAAATTTCAAGAACCCAGTACTAAACTATAGCAGTTAAGTGCAATGCAAAACAGAACAGGAATTTTATTCACAAATTAAGCACCAATACTCACAAGATTAATATCCTAACCTCTGGAAATCAAACGGACGTGCTGTTAAAACAACTCTGTAAACATCTTCACAATGAATAAATGGTGTAAATGTGCAAGATGGTGAGAATGCAAATACTCTACATGACAACTTCTAATCAAGGGAGGAATTTCGTCAATATTTCACAGATGATACAATATTGCAGACCTAACTAATACTACTGAAAACAACCAGATAAGAAATGTGATATATGGGGTGCATTGGCATAATAGGAAAAGTATGAATAAATCTTTTCATGTATCAGGCTTCTGTAGTACATCTTCAACATACAGCTTGGTTATTGCACAACTTTGCAAATTCTAAAGTACTACATGGTGAATAATATTTGTTTCCTGAAATGAAATGTTAGCGGAGCACAAGCCCTAGCTAGAGAGACAGGTAGTTAAACTATCATCAGACTAGAACATAAAATTTGGCTAGGCTGAGTGGGAGCAGTCTTTAAATTATTCAATTCATTATTTTTTATATTTGTATAGATTTCCATGCTGATTTTTGAGATCACCTTAATAGGATTTTGGTGAAATACAATATCCATACTTTCATAGAACTAAAAGCTAAAACTGATATAATAGCATCTGTAGACTACAATGTTTATGCAGTACACAAGACATATTGTGTAATTAGATGGATTGTATGGTTTCCATGCATACATGCAAAATAAATGCTTTTTCAGCAGCATAAAAATGAGCCAATTTACCTAAAATGACCCATTTCATCAAACATAAGCAAACATCTGTTGAATGTCAGTCTGATGGGCTTTATAAAAGTCCAGAAACAGGAGACATAATAAATAAAAGGTGGAATTATAGTTATAAATGTTCCACAAACTCCACACTGTATGTTTTGGTATTAGCATTGATGCTAATTTCCTCAGAGCCGTTAAGAGTTGTAGGCTAACCAATTTCCCCAAATTTACTAACTTAATAATAAGCCAGAGGACTCAAATGTGATTTATCTAGTCCAGTTTTTATTCAAAAGTGTGTTATTAATGATTAACCCGTTTTATTTAACTTTTTCTTATCAAATGTAAGGGCAAACTAAGTTAAGCTGGTTAGCGAATTGACTAGCCAGCTAGTGGAGTTAGCTACCAGACACGTACTCCTTGAAGAAATTTTCGAGAATAAAACATCAATGAACAGATATAATGTACAACCATTGAATGGATGTGTGTGTGAGATTAACGTTATGCGTCGATCATAAGCTGGAATTTTGTCTAATACACACAGTCGATTTATTCATCTAACATTAAATGAGGGTTTATACTGCTCTTCCTCCCTTCCTTGCAGATATCTCCTACCAGTTTGTTTGTATTTCTACAGGATATAGATTACAAGAAACATTTTCGCAGGTCAGTCGCGTTTATATTTAGTACTTTATATGGAGAAGCAAGCAGCATTGAGCTGACATGATTGTTAACCCTCACTTTGTGTTGTTTTTATTTATAAAGTGAGCAGTTTGGTGTGAAGATGCTCAGAGTGCGATTAGAAAATGTGCAGCATAGCACAGAAAGGCAAATTTTCATCCATCATCTTTAACGTTAGGCAGCCAACAATCTCTGCCTATAGTGCATCATTGCCCATCTATATTTACAAATGACAATTTAACCCCAAATTGACAAATTTAACTTACCAGATCTTTTCAAATCGTTCTGGTTGTGAGGCGAAACGCTTGTTGGGTTGTTATCCTGGTTTATTGCGAACTGCTGCCAAAACTAAACGAAACATGTTTTCTTCTGTTTCTTTTTCTCCGTTTAAACCCTTTAGAGAAAGTTCTCCCCGAGACAGCGTCGGACCTGTGTTGTTTTTAAAGCAGAAGGAGCCTTTGCGATGTTAAAATGCAGTGTGCTCTCAGCTCGTCCTACTCTGCTGTAAAGCGACCAGCTTGAGAGAAGCAACGGAAAAGCAGCTTTGCCTGTTCGGTTCTAGGTGCTCGGAAAATTAGTCCGTTTAGAATCCGCCGGTGAGAAGAGCATGTTTTCCTCCCTGCATCTTCACGCCAACTACCACACAACCTGCAGCGACTTGGAGGTTCCGGGACTGAGATATTTCCCTGTATACTTTGCGCGGAGAGGATTGTGGGTAATGTAGGCAAACAGACTGTTGCGTTTAATCTCTCTCTCTCTCTCTCTCTCTCTCTCTCTCTCGTGTGTGTGTGTGTGTGTGTGTGTGTGTGTGTGTGTGTGTGTGTGTGTGTGTGTGTGTGTGTGTGTG
>JBBIGC010000001.1:45809937-45829151 GCA_037576955.1 Lepidarchus adonis
TCTTATAAAGCCCCGCAGTTATGGAATAATCTTCCAAATATTGTGCGGGACTCAGATACAATCTCAATATTTAAGTCTAGACTAAAAACATATTTGTTTAGTCAAGCCTTCTGCTAGTTCTAGACAAGGGGCAGAACCAGAGGGTTCTGTTCTAGTTTTCTGGTAAACTGGGATGCTTGGATGCTGTCGCCCCAAATGTGCTTCTTTTTTTCTATTTAATAAATATACAACATTTCCTAAAAAATCTGTTTTGACTTTGTTAATGTGGAAAAAACAGATGTAAATAATTGTAGCATCAGGCTGCAACATACAGTAATTAAAAAAAAAAATGAAGGTGGTTGATGCGCTGCCCACTGCTCCACATGTGCATGGGTGATGGGTTAAATGCAGAGAATACCTGGCAACCCTGAGGGAACGTGTGTGCACGGTAATAAACAAACTACAGCTACAGATTCTTATGAACCACACTCCTGTTTCATACAAATAATAAATATACATGAAATGAAAATATGGATATTAGACAGTTGAAAAGATCTAAAGGGGTACTATATCTTAAAAGGGAACAGTCATTTTACAAAGGTGACGTTTTTTGGTAATCCGCCTCAAATCAAGCTCTGGATTAAAAGGATAAATAAACTCTCCACATGCTTTAGGAACAAAATAGAAGAAATAGAAAATAGAAATAGAAGTGTTGGGGTTTGTACCAGTCATGATTGTGGTGAGAATTTAAAAGCATCCTGGCTTCCTGCCTTAATGACCTTCTTCACATTTCAGCTTCCCACCAACACACCCCCACACACTCAATGAGCTTGTCCCAGTTGCTCAGTTCGGTTGGAGCATGAATCACTTGTTCTTGTGCCTCTGCACTAGACATAAATTCACACTTTATTTGAAACCTGAATGTGGAGTGGGAGAGAACAGAAAAGACATTATAATGTTCCAACATTCCTGACTGTAGCTATAGGTTTTTACATCTCTGAAAACATATAAATGACAGTGGAGGCCTAGTAGTTAGACTTACTTGCCCTCGGGATCAGAAGGTCACAGGTTCAAGTCCCAGCCCAGGCACCACGGAGGTGCCCTTGAGTAAATTACCGTCCCACTTGGTGTAATCCAGTCGTCTTCTTCTTCTATTGGCTGCTCCTATTATTTGTTGTCACAGCGGATCCTCTGTTTCCATTTTTCCCGTCCTTTTTATCTTCCTCTCTCACCACATCCATTCACCTCTTCTTTGGTCTTCCTCTTCTCTTCCATCCTATTTCCAGTATCCTCAGCCTCTCTCTACCGCACATGTCCAAACCAACACAATCTCGCTTCTGACTTTATCTCCAAACCGTACAACCTGAGCTGTTCCTCTGATCTACTCATCTTTACTCCTGTTCGTCCTCCTCACTCCCAACACAAACCTCAGCATCTTTAACTCTGCACCTCCAGCTCTGCTGTCTGCCTTTTCGTCTCCAACCCGTATAACGTAGCCGATCTCACTAACGACCTGTAAATCTTCCCTCTCACTCGTCACCCGTCTGTAACAGATCAGTAATTCAGTGTTCACGATGACAAATGAGATGAATTCAGTAATTATAAGGGGTGTCTACAAATATTTGGACATGTAGGGTTGCTGTTCTATGTAGATGTTCTACATTGGTCTTGGAAAGTTCTGATGGTGATGGCTGTACACATGGGTGAGATCAGAGAACAGAGATTGATGGAGTAGAACTTGTAGGGTCACCAAGTGGTGTATCTACACAGCAGGATTTATTTTGTATGGGAACTCAAGCTACACTTCTATTCCTGAATGAAGATTGGTCTGATTGCAAAGTTCTCAGAAAATGTTTAAATGGGATAGAATGTTGACAGTCGCATGAAAAAGTAAGTACACCCCATGGAAAAGGTTGGTTTGATGTTCCCTGTGATGAAAATCTGGAGAGCTTGGAGATGTCCTTTCACATCAAACGCCTGCTGTCAAGCTGAATTTGCTGAACACATTGGCCGTAGCCTGAAGTCTGAGCAACTTGTACACGATTATCCTAATGAATTAATCTGAATGTTTTTAAAGTTGAATATTTTACAGTTGCAATTTGAATTCATTGCCAAGCTTTGAAAACCTTTTTTTCTCTGAAGGCCTCAGAGCAGCTTCAGTCCTGGAGGACCAGTGTCCAGCACAGTTTAGTAGCTCTCCCACTCAAACAAACCTGATTCAACTCACCTGCTAATTGCCCAGTGATGTGAGTGTATTTAGGGATGGGATCTACCAAACTGTGCGGGACTGGACCTCTGCCTTATAGAAACTTTTGGCTAAATGACACCAATTTGCTCAAAAATAACACCAGAAACTAGATGTCTGGTTTAAATGCCACATGCTCCACCTGCAGAACATTCTAACCAATGGTACCTATTCTGGAACATCTGATTCTAATTTTAGGAATAAATATGTGACTAATTGGATTGAGGTTATTATCATTATTTTAAATATGATAATTACCACAAAATGTCACTTTTATGTAATTAGTTGCAGCATCTGTAGGCACTGCAAGTGGGTGAAATGACTGCTTGTTCAAATACGTTGAAACAATCAACTATTTCCTTGATATGTACTTAAATTATATACGTCCTTCCCGACAAAACATCACATTCTTTAACATAAATCAGCTCATTTTCAATTCATACCGTCACATATTTCAGCAACAGAACTTCCCACCCACAAACAAAGCCTTAAATTAAGAACATCGGAGAACTGCAGCTCTGATGTCAATTCAAGGCCCGATTTAAAGACTGCATACATTTTTAGGATTTCAGAGAATGGTCTGCCACAATATCACACATAAAAATATGCATTTCTGAGTGATGTATTTTTTTTTAAGACATGGAATACACTGATTTTGCTGATTACTTTAGCAGATTTTGCTCAACATCATTTATTTTGAACTACATGATCTTGGATAACAAATATGCTCATTTGGATCCCAGGAGAATAAAAAAAACTGATTTTACATTAGCTGTCCATTTCCATGTATTTCCATGTAATTTTAACAAGTAATATGCTGACCATGGCACTTCAACACATGATTACCAAAGCTTGATCGGTGGTCAGCTACTATACAGAGCGTACAGAAACTTTATACAGACGGAACATAGTCACTACCCTTGCTCAAAAACCTGACCCCATTAACAAAATATTCATACCAATAATTATCATAACTGTAACAACAAGAACAGTAATTTCATCTTTACAAACTACAATCACTTTGTAGTTACCACATTTGTGAGAAAAGTTTAAAAAAGGAGAAAAAAAACCCCACAAAACAACAACAACAAATAAACAATGTACAACATTCTTTTTACACAGCAGTACCTTGGGGTTAAAATGGAAACAAGGTAAAAAATAAGTGCTAAATACACACACCCATTGTTACCGATAGCAATGGATATGACACCAAGGAGCCAAATAAAATACATTTTAGTTCATTTTTTTAAATAACTGATACAATACTGCCGCCCTCTGGCAAAACACATTATTTGCATTTTAAAACACGTCTCTCCTGCCTTGAAAAGGCAATTTGCACCATAATATTGCACAATTCATTTTCCAGATGGATAGAACAAAAAGAGCAAAAGCCAGCTTCTTTTATGTGCCAAAGAGAAGCTCTATCTATAGTATTCTCCCATCTTAAATATTTCTGCTTTCAAAACCAAAATCCATAGATACTGTTAATGTATATTTAGAAAATTCCCAAAATTTATAAAGAGCGGGGGGAAAATGAGCATCATAAATCCTCTGAACCAAAAGTCAGACATTAACTTTGGTTACTAAAATAAAAATAAAATAATAAACAAGATAAACATTCAAATGGCAATATTAAATATCTGTATTAAAATCATTTTCTAAAATTCCCAAATGAAAGTACAGCACAGAAGCTATGCACATAGATTTATTTCGGTCATATAAAGCAACATTTTTTTTGTCTTTTAAATAGAACTACAAAAGTGCCTCATCCACGTGATTGGTGTAGTATGGTTCTTAGGTCCTTGCACTGTCTGTCATGACTTGCCAAGATGAAAGAGTACTTCACAGATAATGGCCACCACATTGGAACTGAGCACAGTGGAAATAGCTATGTCCAACAGCCTGCTTTCATAGAGCACGAATTCAGGCCTGTTCTCCTCCACCTTCGCCATTTCTAAAAGTGCTTTGGCAGCTCGACACATCATGTTTACACTGGGCTGGTCCATGGGAGGATGCCCCATATGGATGAGGCTGTGTGGGTTTTGGTGATACTGAGTCATGGCGATGCTGTCCTCTAGGAATCCTATGAGATTTCCAACGCTGCTTTTTTGGACGGCAATGCCACGTGCTGCCGAGCAGTCCCCTCTTGCCAGGCTGGACAAAATGGCCACTGCCATCTCTCTGAACACTTGCTGCTTTCGTTCTCCCACCTGGCGCACCAGCGTTGCGAAGAGTTTCACCTGGCGGCTGAAGGGCGGCGTGGCCAGGATCAGGTCGACATTGCCGTCCTGAACGCTGAGCTTGCACAAACATTCCAGCACCAGCCTTCGTGGGCTAAGTGGCGAATGTGGTCCTGCTGAAGGAAAGGGGTCCTGGGCCTCTGCTGAAGGACACACCATCCAGTGGAGAAGACCATCCAGTATAGGAAGGCAGATACTCTCTGGGTAGACTGAGAGGTCCAGCTGCCCAGCAATGTTGGCTAAAGTAACCATAGTGTTTTCTCTCAAAGCTGCCAGACAATCCCACCACCATTCGTCCCTGCTGCAGGCCAGGCCTCGTTCCTCTTTAGGGACCTCGTCTTTCTCGTAAGTCGGTATGCTCCTCTTCCTCTCTGGATGCTCATGGTTCAACAACAACAACCGCCCAAGGATCAGCACCAGGCCCGGGTGCCTCGACATCTCGCTATCATTTCCAGGGATGAAGGACAAGCTACGGATGATGTTGGAGACGCATATACAGCGTTTAGCTAGAGAATCCTGCCAGCTATCTGCTGTGGACAATGGGGCCTGGTCTGGACACCTTGGCTCATCCTCCAGTAAAGTTATCCCCTTTTGGTTTTCATGAAGACGGAATGGGTATGAGGCACCGTTCAAGGAGGTAGAAGAGTTTTCATCCTCTGAAAGTGCCCTTACTCTGAGGCACAGTACATCATCTATGGTTGCAACTTGACTTTTATCTACCTCTGATTTTAAAGCATAGCCATGTTGAACACTCTTATTGGCAAATTCCCCACGAATCTCAAAGTGTGTCTGGATGTGGTTTGTGGAGTCCCCCCCACCTGCTTTCCAGTGAAGTAAGCCACTGGTGAACTCCTGCACATGACCAAGTTCATCAGAAATGTCTTCAATGAAGTCATCTTTGGGCAAAATCTTCACAGGAAGTTTGTCATACTTGCTGGCCTGTTTGGGTCTTGGTTCTTGCACCAGGGATGATGAAGGACCTTCAAGAGGCTCTGGAATATCCTCCATTTTCTTTACACACCCCTGTTCATCCTTCTCATCTTTCTCCTTTATTACATCCTTCTTGTCATCACTCTCCAGGTCTGGGTCTGTCGTGGAAAGAGTAGATGGTGCATCCATGGAGTTATTTACTCCAGCCTCCTGGCTGGTCTCTGGCTCACAAGAACTTTCTGGAGTAAGTGAGGCTTTCTCTCTCTGATCCTCAACTGGACCAAGCAGAGTTTTTTGGCCAAGGCTGCCTACCTCATATTCCTCCAGGATTCCAAAGATCTCAATCAAACATCTTCTCAAATGCTCAACAATAAGCTCAAGGAATCCAGGTAACTAAAATGAAGAGAAATATTATTTTTTTTTTATCAGAAGCTGTGGACCATCAAATGATTTTGAATGAAAATGCATGTTATCTTAATACCTGAGACAAGCCGAAGGATGCTACAGTGCTGTCATCATACAGGAGGATGTTGATGGTGTCCAGAGCCCATGTGCTCTCTGCCAGTAGACCAGATTTAAGGGACATCATCACTCTCCAGGCCTCTGGGGTTCCTTCAGACAGAATCAGATAAGTTCAACTTAAACTTAAAGCAAGCATTTAATGTATTTTTTTTATACATGTTATACATTTTATATATATCGTATATAGTAGCCCGGGCGTTTATTAAAAAAATTATTTGGACGACCCTGCGTTTAATGGAGACAGGTGTTTAATGGAGATGGGCTATTATTCTCCTCACAGATGGAATGGTGATGGTATTTACAGCACAAAATGTACAGCTTCTTCACTTGAATGTGTTTTTCTCATGGAAACGGAAAACGGGTGGGCAGTGCTGGTGGAAGAGGGGCGGAGTTAGAGTTTGTTTTGGTGGAAGTTAGCGATTGTTGTGAGAGAGCACGAGCTAACGGCGACACATTTAAGCAGAAGAAGATCACTAACGTTACACAGAGAGACTCAAGAAAGAGCTGAGTCATTTTGTGCTGAATGGAACTAATAAAACCCGGGTCCCAACGACATCACGCGCCATGTGAGATCTTTGAGCGGCTGGTTGAGAAGAGAAGTGAAGATAAGAGATCCTCACTGAGTTGGAAATGGTTGGACTGACAAAAAAACGAGAAAAGGAAAAATAATGTTTATACAAAAAATGTACACAAACAAATTACGTTTAGACTTTCTCCCTTCCTCGATAGCACCTGACGACAAAACATTTTTTATACGAAAAGGTACTTACAGTATGATTCACTGCAGGAGGGCGGAGCCCAGGTGGAACGAGGAGAGGATTAGTGTACGGAAAGCGCGGTGGGTCATTACAGATCGCGTTTACTACCGGCTACTATTGGGGACTATTTCTATTTTTCAAACCTGGTATTGAATGGAAACGGGCGTCAAAAAGACACAGGCTATTATTAGAATATATATACGATATTTTACACAATTAAGCTGAAATATATTATTATATTATGTCATTTGTAGGCCCTACTTACCTGTGTCTTTTGATGTCAATTTGCGTCGAGGTTTTAGGTTAGGCTGAGTCCCTTCCACAGACCCCAGTGGATAATTGAGGTCTCTCCTAAGGTTGGGTGGCATCTGGCCTGGGAGTCCACTTCCTGACCCACCTGGCATGGGCATTCCTGGCTTGTGCATCTTCATCGACTGCATAAAAGCAGCCTTATTAGGTGACATGTGTGAGTCCAAGGATCGCTGGAAAGACCCCGGGCTTGTGTCACGAGGGATATGGTTAGAGGTCTGGTAGGAGGACGAAGGCTGCCTGGAACTCATTGGGGTCATGGAGCCAGAGTGGCTGGGAATGTAGGGTGATTGGCGCTGATGCCCAGGCCACTGATTGTCCATTCTGATTCCGTCCATGTCATCTACACGCCCCATGCCTGGATATGGAGAACCTTGACCGGACGTCCCATGTCTGTTAGGGTAAGGATAGGGCATTTCTGTTCTCAAGGGCCACATGTTGTGGGTTGGACCATCATTTGTGGATGATGAATGACCTCCAGTCAACATGCCATGCTGCATAGCATGCTGCTGAGTTCCCTGGCTGGCGTTCGGCAGCCGGTCCCGGCCATATGGGTAAGGGAACTGTGCCTGGGTGGGTCGGCGGTCTGGGTAACTACCCCCATACTGGCTGTACATGTCAGGCTGTGGGCCTCCATACTGCATTCCATAGACCTCCCCTTCATGTCTCTTTGCAGGGGGACTATACATCCCTTCAAGTGGACGCTTGTAGCCCTATTAGAGTGGAAAAACATTAACAGAATTATTTAGAAGTATTGGAATCATTATAACAGTAAACTTTGTCAATTTAACCATATATCTGAGAGAAAACTGTCCATCAGGAAGTCAATTTACCTGTTGTTGAGGGTACATCCCGGCAGTGTGGACACCATATGGCATAGGATACTGCTGTCCATAGCCATCATGTCTGTGCAGGAAAAATGATAATATAATATTGTAGTGTTTATGTAAGCACAAAAGCAATCACTATATTAGTTTTGCTCAGCTCTGGCCCTGGACCATCTATGCTTTAATTGACAAAATGCATTTCCACTGCTGGAAGCATGGAGTGTCTGGGTGGCACAGATGGAAAACTTATTATATAATATATCAATGTATCTGCATATTCATATCTGCATAGATTAGGTTAATGCTGGCCTATTTTATGCTAAATGCAACTCTGCATCTGTAAGCTTAATGTTTCTGTGACATTAATCGTGTGTAAAAATGTGACCTCATGCAACCTTGAGGCCCAACACTCAATACAGAAAGCCTCACTGCTCTTTGCAGGGGGCAGCAGTGTATAAGGGGTTCTCTAGGACCATCAGAAACCAGTGTTGTACTATATATATTTATATATATAATAAGCACGCGTTTGTCATTACTTAATAAGTGAAAAACGTTTACCTTTGCTGATGTGGGTATCTATTAGGAGAATACATGTTGCCATCACTGTTGGCATGGCTCATGTTGCCTTGATTCCCAGTAGGGCCCATATTCCCTTCCATTCCCATCATATGGTCTGATCTAAAATAGAAGAGAATCAATTTAATATACAGTTAATTATCCAGAATTAATACAAATAAATAAAGCAGATACCAAATAATTGGTTTCTTTTGAAACTGAAATCCAAGATCTTAGTTTATATACATATACACACTAAGAAATACACATATGTATGCATGAGTATTTCACCTCCGATCATATCCAGGTCCATAAGGGTACTGAGCACGTTGGCCCATGCCCAGACCAGTCATGGGTCCACTAGAGGAACTCCTGCCATAAATGTCCTGCATGCCAGAAGGGGGCATCTGACCTGGCATGCATGACTCTCCACTTGTTGCTGAGGAGGGAGACAATTTAGTGAGTAATTACTGTCCAGAAGGTGGCAGCAGCCTCCACAGTATAATCAGATAAAAAACAAGATGTGACACGGGTAGATAACAAAATCAGAGGAAAAAAAAGAATTTAGATGGACATGTAAAGGACAGTTGGTCAACACATATAGTGAAAATTAATAAAAGAAAGGAAAAGGCAAATAAAGATGGAGAGGTCTAAGTAGATTAGTACATGGGGAACAATGAGAAATATTATTTTGTGAACAAAATTGCAGAGAATATTGCTTGTATAAGAATTACTATATTTCCTAAAATTCTGCACTTACCCTTCCTCATTCCAGCAAAATGATCTTTATTTTCAAACTGCATCCTCATCATGGGATCCATGCTCATGCTTGATTGATAAGAGCCTCCAGAGCTCAGCAAATTCCTTTTCTGAAAGGCAGGGTCACTGCCATCTGAAAATGGGTCCTGGATGCTTATAGAGTTATTCCTGCTAAACAAAGGACAAAGGGACACTGTAAATTTGAGTACAAATGAAAATAAAAATCATACAAACTGAACGTACATGTGCATTTATAGAGATACAATGATGCATGTTTTTCCCATACACATATACTGATATGCACTGTACTAATATAAACATATGGAATTCATGATGAATTGAACTGATCAGCATGCATTTCTATCCGCATTCCTTATATAATATGAATGCTACAGTTTATTCATCAGTAATATTTATTTGTTAAGCAACTGTGACATCTCAGAGAAAATAAATTAATGTTAATAGATGCTCACCCAAGTGAAAACAAATGGATTAAACAAGTGGAACTGAGCCAGATGATATTGAAAACACAAATAACAATGCGAATTCAGAAACACGCAACAGCTAGCGAAGCATGTAGGATCTCATTGCAATCTTTTTTATTAATATTTCCTTGAATAAACAAGGAGGGAAGGAGGTCGGGTTACAAAGAGAGAAAGGGTTATATCCTAAATGAAACAGATAACACACAAAATACTGGAAGATGTAGACTCTATTTAGCCCAGACATCAAAAACTATTATGGAAACATTGATATGTGCCTTGTTTTGGGATTTACAGGTACCCTACTTATGAATAGACCAATAGAAAGCCTCCAAAACATGCTGGAACAAAATCTACATGCATTTTCTTCAATTGAATTAATAATTAGTAGTAGGTCAACATACTACAAATATATACATATATAACTTTTGTTAAATCTGAAATGTCCAGAACAATGAACAGAGCTATTTATTATTTTAAAATGCCTGAAAGCTGTTTTCATAAAACTAAATAACATCCAGGGTTTATCAAAGTAGATCTCAAGACATTACAGTGCACATTTATCTTCTTGTACTTCTTGTTCACAAAATTCTCAAAATACTGGAAAAAAAACTCTTTGGAGATAAAGTTATAAACATAGCTGGAATAGTTATCATATTACTATTTATTATGGTTAATTTTAAAAAGTAGAATTAGAATTACTATTAAATTAGTATTGATTAGCATTATATTAGTGTATATTAGTATTTACAATGAAAGTAGTACTTATTACTATTATAATAGTATATATTAGTATTACTATTATTTTAGCATATGTAGTATTAATAATATTGATAGACCTTTAACTATTGCTATTAAAATAGTCAATATTAATTTTATTATTATATTAGCACATATTAGCATGTTAGCATTACTATTAGTAATTATACATATTTGTATATAACTGCAAGAATTATGCATTTTATTTAAAATAATAACAAACATATTAATATGGAAAATATGATTCCAAGCTATTGAAGGGTATTGTGTGCATTTATCTTTATTTTTGTGCCTCTATCCTGTCAACACAGTGTCACTCAGTTTCCGCTGATGCAGTGACGCACCAAACAATAAAACGACTATTGACACAACAAGTTAATTTGAGTTCATTATTACCACAGATACGCCGCCATCTTTACTCTCAGGGCTTTTATATTTTCACTGTTTTCATTTGAAAGTCCATCAATGAATAAATCATACAGAACATAAAGGTACACATATCAAACGCAGAGCTAAACGCAACTGAGAAACGTACACTCGCAGTTCATCATTCAGCAAATCCTTCTTTCTGCGCAACCATGACACAGACTTGACACCATAACGAACAACATGAAACGAACAAACCACTTTCACAACTGCAGCCCCCAGGCGTTTAGCAGGGTTTCAGAAGTTTATTCATTTCGTCTGTGGTTTTAACATGATTTCTGATTCATTTGTTACACAAAACCAAAATAAAACAACATTTTATTCGCAATTATTTATTCATCCTTAATTCATTTTAAATCTTACTTGTATTTCTTGTAATTTGATTTTATTGCTTATTTTTCTGTTTATGCTTATTGAATGACCTCTATGTATGATAAAGTGCTATAGACAAACATGTCTTGCCTTGACTTGCCTTACCTTGCCTTGCCCTGCTTTGACTTGCCTTACCCTGCCTTGACCTGACTTGACTTACATTGCCTTACCTTGCCATGCCTTGTCTTGCCTTGCCTTACCTTGCCTTGCCTTGCCTTGACTTACATTGCCTTACCTTGCCATGCCCTGTCTTGCCTTGCCTTGCCTTGCCTTGCCTTGCCTTACTGGTGCATGTGCAAAAACACACATAGTAACAGGTTTGACTGTTGAAATTTACTCACTAAATGGCTAAAGTGTGACTTCAGGTTTGTGATTATTTTTATAAAGGGCATTTATAATGGACACTAATAATGGCACTGACACAGGTGGATGCAGCATGAGGTGTCGTGCTCCAGGATCCTATAATTCTAATATTTTAATAACTAATTATACCAGTATTGTTTAATTATATGACCAACGCAAAAGGTTTAAATGAAAGACTGAACACAGTGATATAAGCGGTTCTTCACCTGTTGTTGGGCATGCTGTTGACCTGTCCCTGTGGCGTGGTGGCCGGGGTGGGGGGCTTAAGTTCATTGGGCATTTCAGGCATGGAGCTGCTACCTGTAGACTGGGGCGTCTGAGGGCCGTGCAGAGAGCCGGAGTTGGCTGAGTTTGGAGAGAGAAGACAGAAAATGGGAGGAAGAAAAAAACAAACAGTTATGATCCTTTTCAGACTGGGTAGATAAAGAGGAAGACATGGAAACAGACAAGACAGAACTCAGGACCATTTTCTATAACAGAACAAATCATTGGCAAGGTCATCTCAACAGGATAAACAAAAGACTTTGAAAAGGTGAGAGAAAAGGGAAGACTTTTTAAAAAGACATGTCAAGATTTTTGACAGGTTGATAAAAATACCAACATTTTCACATGCATTCATACCTAGACATTTACTTTTAACGTATAAAAATACACATAGGACTCACTACTGATGGTACAACAACAGCGGCAGTAATATAATAATAACATCAATAATAATAATAAAAACAACAACAATTGTATTTGTTTGTTTATGCTGTTTGAGAAGTGGCGTATTACTTTAAATATTAAATATTAAATATTAAAGAAAAGGAAGATGAAGAAGTAGAAGAAGAAGATGAAGAAAAAGTTCATGAAGAAGACGATCATAGACGTTGAAGAAGTAGAAAAATGATGAAGAAGATGAAGAAAAAGATCACAAAGAAGTAGAAGGAGAAAACAAAGATGAAGAAGAAAAAGAAGAAGGAGTCTAGTCGTGTTAACCAACAATACAGGCAACATTAATCTGCACAATTTGAAAACGAATGTAAATTATAATATAATAAATAATATAATATATAATATAATAATAAAAATTATTATATCATTGCTGTAGGGGAAAAAACCTTGCTTCCCCAAACTGATAACTTCATAGAATAATAAAATAGACTTTTAATGAAAGTTTATATAATAAAAATAGATTCTGTCATTTATGACTGTATCTGTTGACTTGGTGTAAATGGCAGCTGGTGTTTACACACTGTCAAAAAACAACAAAAGTAGAGATTTTAATTCTGACAGTGCAGGTATTAACACACATTTAATATCTCAGTTTCTCTTTTGTGAACTATATGTGTTTTATAAGTGAATTTTATATAATTTGTATATGAATTCATCAATGAAATATGATGAACAGTATACAGGGGGTCCTTGCGTTACGTCGCACTTAACATACAGCGATTTGTGGTTTTTTTAACAAAGTGTTTGCAACATAAAAACAAAGTTCGTGCTGGAACTAGCTGGTGAGAAAAGTGGACAAATACACTCTGCTTCATGTGCTGCTGCACGAGGGAGACGGTGTTGTGCCATTCGCTCTTTTTTGTTTGTGTTGCTTATTCGGAAACTTCATTATGGCTACAAGTGTAAATCAGACTCTACAGTAAAGATCAGGAACTGTTTCACTTCATTACTGTGATCCATGTGTTTATTTTACCTGCTCGTCGCTAACAAACTACGAGTCCCAGAATGCAACTCTCTCTTCACCTCTTTTACGCCGATATTACCTGTGTTTTCCTACACCAGACAATACATAGACCACAATGCATTTCTAAAGAGCAGAAATTTTGATCAGAACAAATCATGAAAAAATTATTTGCAAAATTAGAGCTTTTTCATATTTTATTCTGGCTTAAATTTTGTATTTGGGAAGAAAAAAATATTTTGCCTTATAGAAGGGTAATTTACTTTTGAATAATTAATATACACACACATACATTTTTCAATTCAAACAGATAGATTAAACAGAAAACATATGCACTGCGTTCCATGGAGATAATACAGAAAACACAATTCTACAAAGACTGGGACACACACTACGGCTCAAATACGAGAGGTTAATGAGGAACACCTGACCTGATGGTGGACACAAAAGGAAACAGGGCTAAAGCTGGACTAAGGCAGGACCAGGACAAAAATTGGAACCATGACATACTGACCCTAAACCGTTGCCCTCAGTGACTCTGAGCTGACAGTGTACTGGACTGTAGACAAAAAGCGTGAGGTGCTAAGCTGCATTACGTGGAGGCCAGTATTTTGCACATGCAGGCCTGAGGGGCCGTGCTGGTGTCGGGGGGTTGACAGCAGAGTGGTGAGGCCCGGTTTGTCACATCTACACATGCAGCATGTGAGGAGAGTGGAACATGGGGACTGTTCTGGAGAGGTGAGAGTGAGAAAGGGATGGATAGAGCGAGCGAGGAAAAGAGAGGAGAGGAAGGCTTCGCTGTGGGAATTGCCTGCCAGAGTGTGAGAAACTTGGGCTGCTCTGTTTTTGGCAGCTTCTTGACGATTTCTTTCTCTCTGTGTTTTTTCTCTCTCTCCAATTTTGGCATGGGAAACTCAGAGAGGAGTTGCAGCGGAGGGTGTACAGTCAGTGGGGAGAGGAAAGCAGGTTCTGCTCTAGACAGGTGTGTAAAAATGTAACGCCATAGCCATGTGTCGGAATCACATTTCCTACGAGGAAACGTCCTCTGGGTGAAGATCCAGGATTCACTCATATGAATGACATGTTCTACACTTTTCTACACGCTAACAAACACACTAACACAACAGACAGGTGCCAGAATACAACAGTACATTACAACAGTCGGCCCCTAATACTTAATAGGTAAATACACCAGCAGGTAACAGGGGTTAATGGGTTTATTTTGTTCTCTGAACAGAGAATGCCAGCAACAAGATAAGATAAAGATAAAGGTTCTTTATTGTCACTGTTTCAGATACAATGAAATTCGTTTGATAGCTCTCAGGCACCAGCAGCAGAATAAATGTAACCTATACGTAATAAAATAGAAAAAATAGAAAAATAAACATAAAGGTGCAAAGTACAGTATGATCATCTAAATTAAATTTACTCAGTACTGAAGTGAGGTAGATGAGGTGAAGTACAATATGAACTAAGTTTAAATTTTCAAGGGAAAATGACAAATATTATACATTATTATACGTCTCTCCAGAACGCAGACAGACACTATATTGAATTTGAATGGGAAGGTGTCCCTAACATGTGGCATTATTTTTGTATAATGTCTGCTGCTTTTGTGCTTCAGATTAGTCGTCTCATATCACTCCACCATTAGCTCAGTTAGCAAACATGGTTTACAGTTTCAAAATAAATGTTAATATTTTGGCAAATTTTAGATGTTGGAGTGCTGGATAGAGTCTCAGTTTAAAGACCAGGAAAAGGGGGAAAGTTTAATTGAAGAAAAAGCAAAGAGGCGTAGCATGTTGTTGAACGACGACCAGAACATTCTGAAGAACTACATTTTCTTAGCGCCATGAAACTGCAACAAAATCCATCAACTTTGAAAACGTTTATTGTCTCATTTGTATTCATGATGATATGCTGTGCCCTTTTATGCCAGATGCAGTGCTGGGTGTTCTTCCCAAATAGTTCAATCTTAGCTTCATCAGTCCAAAAAACTCATTTAGCCAAAACCGCTGTTTAGTGTCAACATGCTCTTTCATAAATTTCAGAGCAGCAATGTTCTATTTAGTAAGCTGTGGTTTCCTTCATGGTGGCCTCCCATAGACACCCTGCATCTTCAATTTTTTATGTACTGTAGGCTCCACCTCCACACCTCCAAATTAATTTTCTTAACAAGCCTCCAGGTATGCTAACACCTGACTCCAGTTAGCTCTAGTTTTTCCACTAGCACTATGAATTGTTTAGGGTTGTTCTCAATAAAGACATAAAAAGATAAGATTTTTGTGTGTTATCATTTTAGGCACATTATATTTGTCAATACTTTGACTTTGACTAAGATTAGGATCAGTTCACATTTTAGGACAAATTCATGCAGAAGACCACAAAATTCCCAAAGGTTCACATACTTTTTCTTGCCACTGTATATACACACAGTACTGTGCAAAAGTCTTAGTCCCCTGAGAAATGTATATGTAAGAGTATTTTATTGTTTTATTTCAAGACACAAATATTAACAGTATAACTAACAGTGCATGTTTGTTAATGTGTTGGGTTCCCATTTCCACAGTTCTCTTGGTGGAAACCTGAAATTATCTGTAGGAACACTCAGATCCCTGGTTCCATTCATGCAATGGCGCACTCAGGGGGAATCACGTGCACTGTTCTAACACCTCCCAACACACATCAACTACTTTTTACACAAAAGTTATTTACATTAAAAAATCTATGAATTTATTCTAATGTTATCTTAATGTTAACTTAATTTAATGTTAACTGTTTCTGCTACTGAATACTTTTGCACAGTACTGTAAATATACTATATAGCAGTGAAAAATAAGCAATAATATACTATAAAAATACAAATATAAATGTATATAAATATGTATTTTATTTGAATCTATTTTATGTATTTAATCAGCAAAATGCTGATTAACACTTAACTGTTTTGTACATCCTATTCTGTCAATGTTTTGACAGCAGATTACATAAGCCAATGTTCGAGCATTATTTTTAACTGTATAATGTTTAGCAGCATTTATAGACCTTCCATTACTGAAGTACTGTTGTTTTAATAGTGAATAATCATGAAAGTGACTAAAGGGTACCTGGGTCGGGTGGTATCTGGGTCGGGAATTGAACCTTTGACCATTCGTTAGACAAGTTCCTAACCACTAGGCCTCCACTGCCCCCAAAAGGTGTCATATGGGTTTTCCAGACAAGTTATTTGTATTGATAGATGTGTTACCATTGCCAGTAAATGTCATGACAGTTACTAAACATCATGACTTCAAATGCAGCAAAATCTGTCTTGCAATTACCATGACATCTTTTGGCACTACTATGTCTATGTTATGTATTAAGGTTCATCATTTTGTAACATTTATTTATTGTTGTGGCTTTCCTCCTTTAGGTGAACAGACAGCATAAACACATCAAAAACAGGTAAACTTCAGCAGATTACATGCAGGCAAGTGAAACATTTTGCTAAAGAAAAGATTACATGTTGAATATTAAAGCAGAATGAAACTTTCATGATGAAATATACAGTGGATAATTGTGATGGGCCGATGCATTAGAAGTAATGCAGGAATAATGCAGTAGTAATGCACTAGAAGCTGTTTGCCAGCTGTAATTAAACAGCAAAAGAATAAGAAACAGGAACAAACGTGTGACTTACATGTGTATGTGTGTCACGTCTGTATGTGTGTGTTTGTGTGTGAGACATGGAGCACCCCACTGTAGATGTGGACAGTGCTCAATTCAAAAGCCTGCATATCTGACAGTATGGGGGTGCACTAGCATCTATGCATTTGGCTATTTGCACATCTGGAAAAGCCTCTTCAATGCTGAAAGGTTTTAGAGCAACACATGCCCACATCCAGACAACGTCTTTTTCAGGGAAGGCCATGAATATCTCAGCAAGACAATGCTAAACCACATACTGGATCTATTACAACAGCATGGCTTTATAGTAGAAGAGTGCAGGTGCTGCACTGGCCTGACTGCAGTACTGACTAGGGCTGGGCGATATGGCATAAAAATAATATCACAAAATTTTTAAGCTATATTGCGATACTCTATATTTATCTTGATACCTTGTAATTTCCTCTAAATCACTGTATAAATGATTCGACCCTTTTATTTTTTTTAATTGCATAAAATTACAGCAATATAATGAATTTAGCCAAAGTTTAACATAGTAAATGCTAAAATGCTAAAGTATAATATAGCAAACTTTATTTTAAACAAAAGGTTAGCACATAACTCTTTATTTAAAACCAGCTTTTAACATAGCAAAAGCCAAAGTTTAATATAACAAACTACTCAATATATCGCCCAGCCCTAGTACAGACTTTTTACCAATTGGACACATCTGGCACACCATGAAACAAAAGATATTGACAAAGAAGAGCCAGGACAGTTGCAAAGCTAGAATCCTATATCAGACAAAAAGGGACAACATCCCTCTCCCAGAGGTCCAGCAACTGGTCTCCTCATTTCCCAGATATTAAAAGTAGAGGTTGTGTGACACTGTGGCAAATATGGTCATGTCCCAACTTTTTTGAGACATTTAAATTAAAAAATGTAAAATGATACATTTACTCAGTTCAAACATTTGGTATGTTTTCTGTGTTCTTTTGTGACTAAAACATGGGTTTATGAGATTCTATGAGATTCATTTTATGAGTTCTGTTTTTGCTTACATTTTACACAGTGTCCCAACTTTCGGTACTGGGGTTATACCTCTATATACAAAATCTCTACCATATAATTTATATATTAGTTGACACAAATACACTACAAAGGCTTAAATACCAATTTGATGTGCCCTGATCTAGATGCAATTGAAGCAACGTGTCAACACAGTGGGAAAACCGCAGTGCAAGGCCTTTCTTTCAGCTGCAAGCTTCTAAGGTAGAGCAAAAACAAACCATCAATGGTTTGAAAAATTAATTTCAGTTCTGAATAATTAAACAATTACCATGCGTCTCCTCATTAGGAGCCAGTGAGGTACCAGAGCAAAGAACAGAAAGCATTTGCAGCCCAGCGTTTTGTCCTTGGAGAGAAGAGGCGAGATCGGGAATCCCTCCCTCTAGCATCTCCCTGCCCCTTCTCTCTCTCTCTCTGTCTCTCTCTCTCTGCTCTGTTGCCTGCGGCTACACATGGAGATCTCCAAACGTAAACAACAGTAGGGTTATGCAAGGTTAAGACTGGGGGAATTTCTCCACCACATTTTGTCTGGTTCTCTAAATCACTACGTATGGAGAGAGCGGACGCCGGACTCGAATGACCTTTAGGTTAGTATACTCCTAGAAAGGAGGGCGGGAAGAGGTGGGGGGAATGAGGAAAAGATGAAGATGATGGTGATGATGACGACTCTGAAGAACAGAAAATGCTGTGCTGCCGCTCGGCTGCTGAAGTGGGGTTGACTGCAGGTCATGCTTGTTTATATCCTGGAACGCATACTCATTAATCTTCCTTGGGGGAAACCCCTTCACCTCCTCCCTCTTGCTGGCGCTGGGCAACCCTATGACATCATCCCCCATCAGCAGCATGTTGCCGGGGTGACGAGGCCTTAATAGCACAAGCGGAAATGCTGTAACACTACAACGTCATGAATAAAATGCTTCCTTCTCTTCAGCTAATGGCCTCTCCGGCATCGCTAGCTGCCCAGTCTGTTTCTCTGACCAGTACAACATAAAGGAGGTTTGATGGAGAAACTCCCGCTTCAGCACAAAAGACTGCAAAACTGATGAGCCAGCACAAGTTTCGCTATAACTGACATACAATTAAACCTTCATATAATGTTTGCATTACTATAGGAAATGTGTCAAATGTAAGATCTTGTCCACTATTACTGCTAGTATAACTACTACTACTACTACTACTACTAATGCTGCTACTGCTACTATAACTACTACTACTACTACTAATGCTGCTACTGCTACTATAACTACTACTACTAATGCTGCTACTGCTACTATAACTACTACTACTACTACTACTA
>JBBIGC010000001.1:45857514-45873644 GCA_037576955.1 Lepidarchus adonis
TGTGTTGACCTGTGGGGGCAGTAGTGAGTCAGTCCAGACTGTAATGTTGTGTGTTTACCTGTGGGGGCAGTAATGAGGAAGTCCAAATTGTAATGTTTTGTGTTGACCTGTGGAGGCAGTAGTGAGTCAGTCTAGAATGTAATGTTGTGTGTTGACCTCTGTGGGCAGTAGTGAGTCAGTCCAGACTGTAATGTTGTGTGTTGACCTGTGGGGCCAGTAATGTGTAAGTCCAGACTGTAATGTTGTGTGTTTTCCTGTGGGGGCAGTAATGAGTCAGTCTAGACTGTTATGTTGTGTGTTGACCTGTGGGGGCAGTAATGAGTCAGTCCAGAGCGATTTTCTAACCTGTGGTTTATCCTAATGAGGCAAGAGAAAATATCGCACCCTACTGGGTTTACCCTCTGACTGTACAATGAGTGAAGACTCATGGGACATTTCCTCCAGAATGTTAAAGTAACGGCATGTAAAAAAAACTACAGACGTTTTCTTGGGGTCATCAAGATTTTGGCAGAAATTGAGCAAAAAAGCTGCATACAACGTCTTGCAGATGAAGATCAAACACAGCCAACTAAACATGAGCCCTGAAAGCCCCTGTGGACTCCAACAAGCTCCAACAAGCAGAAACATGGTCAGCGTTCGATCTGCTCTTACCTGACGCTACAAACATCTGAAAAAATGCTTGATTCATGTGCATGGACAAGGCCTTAACCAAAAAAACAAGTAAACACCACTGTAATCATGGACTGGAAAAGAAGGACTGTAAGACCCACTGACCTACCATGCAGAAATTATGGCGAGAGAAATTCCTGTGAGAAAAAGAGGGAGGAGGGAGATGGGTGTTTCAGAAATGAAGTATTTATTTTGATTTCATTATGGTTGCTTTAGTTAGGGCTCAGGGTCTAATCCTCTGAGAGAGTGTCTGCAAAAGGGGATGAAGTCCCTATAAGACCTCGAGGCTTTCCCCGCTCTGAATGATGAAAGAAACCCTCAATCACAGTTTGCACTTGACACAAGTCATGGAACGAATTTTGGCACCAAGCACACATTTCAATGAGAAGGTGTTTCACCCTGTGGTGTGGGAAACCCACCTGAGATCCGAATGGCACCTGAATGGAGGTGACATAATGCTTCTGAAATGACATGAAGAGAGTTTGAAGTGTAGAAAGACGAGAAAGCTTTGCAATAGCTGTTTATGGAGAAGAGGGGATTTTTTCCGAAATGGCTGAAATGTACTCAGCTCTACATGCTGTGCAGGCCGTGACTGAAGTGAGCTGAGCCTGGTCTGGCATTGCTGCTTCACAATTCTGTCAAAGCAACAGTATTCTCTGTAGTGAGGGCTTAAGTGCCAGACCTTGGAGGCCCTGCACAGCTGCTGAGCGGCCTTCACTCTTGCTTGGCCAGCCTGGCCATCGCTTACACTGTGCGTATTTTGGCTGCACTCGCCTTGATTTAGGACGGGTCCAAGCATTTCCCGTATAGCTGAGCTCAGACCTCACACTATTCAACTCCCACGATTCATCTTCCATCTACGCAGCCTGGACCTCTTCACCAGTGTGTACCCAGCGATTCCTTCACCTCAGTGTTTTCTTTGTCAGTATTATTCATTCGTTTTCCAAAACGTGGGGTCATGGGGCTGACTACATTTACATTTACATTTATTCATTTGGCTGATGCTTTTGTCCAAAGCAACTTCCAGATACAGGAACAACCAAGTATTAATTCAGATATGACAACACTGACGCAAGAGCTACAAAGAAGTTCAACATATTCCTCTTAGTCATATAGAACAGTGCAAGTGCTAAAATAGTGCAGATGGGAAGTGCTACAACATTACTATCTGAAAGCCTAGAAAGAGAATAAAACATTTTATGTTAATCATTAAGTGCTTATATGCAAATCTATACAGGCAGCAAATGCTACAGCATGAACAACATGAACTATTACTATCTAGTACAGCTAAAAGAGTCCAGGACATTCCTCGCTGTCTTTAAGTGCTTCAGATAAGTGCAGTTAAGTTCATTAGAATTAGTTGGAAGATTTTACAACATGAGCTATAATTATGACTTGCGGAATTATTAAAGAATACTAAAAAGAAGTACAGGACGTTATACATCATAATGAAAGCACACAGTACACACAGGTTACATTTTGCAAATAACATGAACAATGAGTAGAAAACAATTCTGTTGATTGATTGTATCTGTTCAAAGTCAAAGTCAAAGTAAACTTTATTGCTGGGCTTAGATGCTGAGGTAGTCATGGAGCAGTTAAGTTTTTAGGTGCTTCTTGAAGGTAGAGAGAGTCTCTGCAGTTCTGATGGGTCTGGTCAGCTCGTTCCACCAGTGAGGGAGAGCAAAGGAGAAGAGTCTGAAGTGGTGTTTGATTCCACATGGGGACGGAATCTCCAGTTGGGGTTCTCTCGCTGATGTGAGTGATCTGATGGGTGTGTAGGTCTGGATGAGTGTAGCAGGGAGCAGATCCATTGATGATCCTGTAATTGAGCATCAGGGACTTGAATGTAATGCTGCAATGGGAAGCCAGTGTTAGGAACAGAGCAGTGGCGCCATATGGGCGTGTTTGTCCTGGTTGAAGATCAGACTAGCTGTTGCATTCTGAATGTGGTTGCAGGCGACCGGTCAGCAGTGAGTTGCAGTAGCCCAGACAGGAGAGAACCAGTGCCTGGACTAGAAGTTGAGTGGAGTATTTTGGAAGATATGGCCTAATCTTGTGGATGTTGTAGAGAGTGAATCAGCAGGATCATGATGTTGCTGTAATGTGGTTGGTCGGTGTAATGACCAATGGGCCAAGCTGACTATTGACCAGGGCAGGCCAACACAGTCAACCAATCGCTCACACTCACATATAAGGGTGGTGTAGAGTAGCCAGTACTAAAGCACAAGCTTTTGGACAGTGGGTTCCACCAGAGAACCTGAAGGAAACCCATGCACACACTGTGTGGGGATTGGGGACTTTCTTGCTGTGAGCAGTCAGCGCTAAATATTTAGTCTCTTCTCAATTCAAGTTGTTTTAAATGTTGAAACTGAAATTTAATCAGGGATTAAGTATAGATTTGCAGCCAAAATAAACTGCTCTGAAGAAATTCTTAGAGTTTACTAAGGACCAGCAGTCGCTGTCCATGTGATATTTTCCCACTTTCCTTTCTTCCTCCCTGAAAATGGCTAATTTTCGGAACTGCTGGTGCTTGGCTAACAGGGCCTCTTCAGAGGTGATAAGGGCCGCCTCTCAATCTCAAGCTCTGTCCTTTCCAGCCACTGAGGAGCTCATCTTTAACCCAGAGTGTTGCCACAAATAACTGAATAGATGTGGGGATTCATTCCACCGACCGTTCCATTTCTTCACAAAGCGGTCAAACCCACAGTATTGGCTATTCTAGTGTCTTCTCAAGCAAAAAATGAGCCTTTTTTTATATCAGTCTCCACCCTTCAGATATATCCTCCACCATCTCTTCTCAGGCGCTCGCCATTGGGAGGTACGGTATTCATAGCAGGCCGAAGGGAGGGAGAAACCGCGGTGCGTTACCAATTACATGGAAATTCGAGGCACGGTCAGACATTCCGAGGACGCTGTTCCTGAGCTGTATTTAATCCTCACTCTCCCGCAGGAGAAGAGGACTGTGACCGACCAGATTAAACACCCTGCCTCCTCAGCACTCTTCACCCAGGCCTCGTTCACTCGTTCCAGTCAACAGCACTAAAACTTCAACACGTAAATTACATCAGGAATTCATTTCCGAGCGAGTAAACGGCTAATCTCTGGCCTCCAAATCAACCAAAAAGCCTGATTCGCTTTCACCACGACGCTGAAGTTGCTGTTAGAAGTTTCGATTCCAGAAGCAAGAATACTTCAAATGTGTTATATCTCTAATAAAGCAGCCTAGAAGTTCTAAAAATGTCATAAATAATAAAAAAGGTATATAAATATTCCATTTAAACATCAAGGGACTTCTATTAAGCGAAACATTCCGGGGTTTGCTAAAAAATTAGAATACCGCAAACAAGGCCGTGCAGATGGAAAGCTGTATTTGTGTTGCTTGTTACAGTCCTTCTGCTCTGGATCCATCAAACAGCGGTGAACACGACCTCTGTGGCAGATGCTTTGAGAAAAGTCATACTTTTCTGCTTTTTTTGACAGTTAAGACGTCTCATCCTCTTTTCCTCTAACTCATGAGTTTTCTCTCCCTCTCTCTGTCTTGCTGCCTCTGCCAGTCTCCCCCGTTCATGGCCCGGGGCCTGAAATTCTCTCCCAGCCACCTCAGCAGCTTTCTCAGCAGGGAGTCTGTAGTGAAACTTGGTGCCTCAGGGCTCCCTACTCGGCCTCCACCCGTTCCGAACCCTTATGCCCCTCAAGGCAGGCAAGGATTGAGTTCTCTGCTTCCAAATTGTAACATGGGCAAGTCATCCTGCCGCAAAACTGTACTTCCACTTGTGGTTATTAGCACAGATAAAGTATATCTTTGAGGGGAAGCTAGAGCTGTTTTACTGCAGGATGAGAGAAACCCAGCGGTACCTTCTGAAAGTCACTCAAAATGCCATTTATTTTAATGAGATCTGCCCCAATAAGCAATTTTGGCAGAGGTTGCATAGTGGCAGCAGTAGTAGTCCAGGGGTTAGGACCTTGCCCCAGGGGGTCATAAGTTCTAATCACAGCCCAGGTCCCAATGAGGTGTCCCCTGGGTGCTGCTAACAGCTACTCCACATGTTGATGGGGTAAAGATCACGTTCTGTTGAGGCGAACCCTTTGATGGGGTTTGTTCACAATGACAGACAGACACTTTTGCATCACAAACTTCAGGTCAAATACATTTTGCATACAAGCTTTGGAGAACTTTGCGTGGCTTTGACCTCTTGTTTCTTGCTGCATTGACCTATGAAAGCCATTTTCTCCACCAAATATTGTAAAACACAAGATAGAGAAACTGTATAGTATGCAATCAACTGGGAGACTGTATTATTATCTTTACATTGTAGAGGGTCCTTGACTTGTTCTGTTCCTCGACGTGTCATAAGTTGAATTTTGATGCAAGTCAAAACCTTTACATAAGCGTCTACTATGTTTTACACTGGGGCCATTCCACTGTCAGTCCACCAGAGGGAGACATTCACCCACTTGAGGCTTTGCATTACATTTCTTTTTAGAGTTTTATTAAAGTTACTTTCACTTTCATTTTTCACACCATTAAAAAACAAAAAACTGGCGTTTGGGGCAGGGAAGTCAAGCACGTCATAAGTCAAGACTATGTCTAGTGCAACTTTGGTGGTTTAGTGGTTAGGAACTTGCCCTTCTGATCAGAAGGTTGCAAGTCCCAGCCCACTGAGGAACAGATCAGTGAGTGGCACTATGATTTGGATCATGTGGAAGAGGTCACATTTTGTTGTGGTGCACTTTGACTTTCCTTGGTGGGACCATTTAAAAAAGTTGACAGGTCTGAAACGACCTAGCCCGCCATTCTGGATCAACATATTCTGCGTATGTGCAAAGGCATGTGCTCATGAATCAAAGCTCCCCACCTCCAGGCATTGACCCAAGCAGCCCACAGCAGAGCAATCAGAGGCTTGGAGCCCATTTCCATGTTGGTTTAATGGTTTAGTAATTCTCTGGCAGGAGGCAAGACAGAAAGCAGATGGACAGTTCATCAAGAACAATGAGCAGCAGCTGGCTGGCCCACTCACCTTGGCCTGACCCGGCAAGGCTTTCAGCACTACTCTAGCCTGGTGGAAAACCCATGCCATGACTCTGGGGATGGTCAAACCCCAACACATGTTACTCAACTTGCAAACTCCCCTCCCAGCAGCATGTGTTCTCCCTTCCCTCCCTCTAGGCCTTTTCCTAAGCTTTTATTATTGGTGTCACTCCTCTTGCAATACATTAGGAGAACTGTGGAGGGCGGGGGGTGAGAAAAATACCAAATATATGTGAACCATTCATCAACGTTGAAGAGGGAGGGTCTGAGGGAGATTAAGAAAGGAAAACAGACTGTGCATTTATCACAGTGACACATTAAAGCACACAGCATGAATATCATAATATTCTCTTTGTTGTGTGACTGAAGGATTACAGCGGCATAAATACTAACATATGGGCTTATCTACCCAGCCAGAACAGGAACAATGTTGACATTCCATGAGAGCGGCAATAGTAAGTAACATCTTTTTTTCCGGCACATTTTTCCCCATTATTACCAGAACTCACTTCCATTCGGCGTGGGAGAACGTCTCAGCGCTGGACGGTGCTTCAGCTAAGGGGTCAGAACAGCCAGAGATCTAAGCGAGGTTCTGAAGGCCAAGCAAAGACTGGACATTACAGTTACTATAGTAACTCCAGAGCTAAGCCATGACAGGCTGCTTTTGTACTCGTCCGGCTCGAGACAGGCCAGGACAGGTCATAGGAGCCTTAGTCGAATGTGACCTCCTCTACCTGCGCGTAGTGTTTTAATGAAGTCATCTCCACAGTCTCCACTTTGCGGAAGGTGACACTTAAGCACTGACCTGCCATAATTAGCCAGGACATTAAAATTAATTTCAGGGTGCAACTTTTAATAACAGCTGCAAGTTCATTCATCCAATGAAAACAAAGCACAGGGAGCGCTGGCAGTTCAGCTTCATGTATATTCTGCTGGCCTCTTAATCCTTGGCTTCGCTTCTCCTGCTAAACAAGAACGACTCATATGGATGAAGCAAAGGTGCGTGTGCATCTCAGTAAAAAAATACACACAAACATACGCTTGGACCAGCCAACAGATAGGGGACATCCATACATCCATTTTCCAAACCGCAGGGAAGCTGGAGCCGATCCCAGCTGACTATGTGCACCCTGGACTGGAGGCCAACCCATTCACACAATCATACCTATGGGTAATCTAGAGTAGCCAGTCAACCACAAGCCTTTAGACAGTGGGAGGAAAGCAGAGAACCTGAAGGAAACCCACACATACACCGGGAGAGCTTATACATAGAACAGCACCTGTGATCCGGTGATAGAACCCAAGACCTTCTGACCTGACAGTACTTACAATTACCAAAATGATACAGAACAGGAAGAGAATAGAATGGTCCAAACCTTGGGGGCCATATTGGCCACTTGGAGGTCCATAGGAGCCAGTGGAGTTGCCCTGCTGATAGCCGCCCATGCCATGCTGCATTTGGTTCCCAGTAGAAGGGTGTGGGGACACAGGTGGTCCTGTCTGGGGACCGTACTGGTTCTGATTCCTCTGCATGTTTGTCAAGAAGCCTGCTGCAAAACAGTGCACCAGCGGTCAAAAATTTGGTGACAGCATGCCTCCTTTTGGAAAATACCAAGTAATGTTGTCCATTAAGAAAGCTAAAATACCTGCAAACAATTATTTAAACAATTAAATATTTCCTAATAACTTGGACATATTTAGCAAAATTCAGCTTAACACATTCTCCTTGGTATAGAGAGCAGACTTTGATCTAATTCATTCATTCAGCAAAATTTTTGTCCATTTCAAGTTGTGGGAACGCTGAAGCCTATCTCAGCAGACTATAGGCCAAGGGCAGAGTTCATCCTGGACAGGAGGCCCACCCATCAATACCACAGCAATACTGAGACAGACAACTATTCACTCCTACGGGTAATGTAGAGTAGCCAGTCAACCTAAACCACAAGCTTTTGTTTTTTTTAGGGAGACATAATTAGTGATATGCCCTGAAAATAACAGGCAGCAGATTGAGAAGTTATTTTAAAAGAAACTTATAACTTTATAGGGCGAGACAGTAGTGCAGTGGTTAACGCTGTTGCCTCAAAGCAAGAAGGTCCTGGGATTGATCCCCAGCCACAGGTGTCTTTCTGTGTTCTCCCTGTGTTTTCGTAGGTTTCCAGGTTCTCCGGTTTCCTCCTACTGTCCAAAGGCTTGTGGTTTAGGCTACTCTACATTACCCATAGGCGTGAATGGTTGTCTGTTTCTGTGTTGCCCTGTGATGGGTTGGTCTACTGTCCAGGGTGAACCCTAATTTGTGCTTGGGAATTGGCTCCAGCTTCCCCATGTCCTGAATTGGGTAATTGGTTAGAATAATGAATAAAGCAGCTACTGTTTACATTATGTTTACAATATGCACAGAAACAACAGTTTTATATGTAAGTGCATGTTGGAACCTAGCACCTCATTGGATGTATCTGTTAGTCACTGTACCAGTACAATGGCATTAGGTGGCACTGCCACAGCAGTGAACCCTGCATTGGGCCTGTAGTCAGCATGGACTGGAATTAGATAAGCAGTTTGGAGAATGAATGAATAGAAGCTCTTTTTTGGATGAACTACACCCTACACCAGTGTCATTTTGGGGATGAAGAGAGAGTTCATTCATAGAAGCTATAATGCAGATGGCAGACCTGCTCATAAGAGCTTTATGCGTCTACACAACACCCAGGTCCAGCTAGAAGTGACTATTTGTCATTGTGAACACACTCAAAGTGCACCACAACAAAACGTGACCCGGGGAGCAGTGCAGCGGGCCGGCACCTTGCTCAAGGGGACCTCAGTGGGACCTGGGCTGGGCCTTGAACCCACAACCTTCTGATCCCAAGGGCAAGGACCTAACCACTAGGCCTCCGCTGCAGGAGCTATGTGCGAGTGGTCACAAGCCAGAATCAGCTGGTCCTCCCCAGAGCCCCCGACGGCTGTGTTTCTGAGATTGCCGGCCAGATAGGAGGCGGCGAGGCCGGCTCTGATGGAGGAGATGCACTACGCTGGGATTTAACTCCAACTAAATAGGGAGGAAATAGAGAAAAATAAATATAAAAACACGGCAGGAGCATTCACAAGCTGAATAGCTCGCAAAAACTGACATTTAGAGCAATCCTCACTGGACCCAATATTTAACTGGAGTGGCACTTTATTACATTTAAAACCCCTGGGCAAACAGACCTAAAAGGGGAGGGGTGCAGGTGGGGAGGGTGGTGTGTGGGGCTTCTCCAATCCACTCACATGTGAAAGGTTGCCTCTGACTCTGCTCTGCTCAGTAATATTCCAGATTAGGCTAAATGGAAGTGTTCGGCAGAGCGGGCGAGCGGTGGTGTAAGAGCGTGTGCGTGTCGAGCGCAGGGCCATCTCCTCTTTTTTTATTGAGTGGAGCCTTTCAAACGCACACAGACAGGCAGCCGCTCGTCTCCCCTGCACTCTGTTCCGCTTGGGCAGCGGGACCCGGCTGGTCGTCTGCAGGAGCGGATGATGAGACAAGGGCTGAAAGTGCTTAGACTGCCAGCGAGAGCAGCTTTAACAGGGGGACATTATTGTAATGTTTTGCTTCCATTAACGTAAGGGAGTTTTGAAAAAAAAGAAGGAGAAAAAAACACACTGTGTAATACCGTGCTTTAAATTGCCTGGAAAATGGACGGAGAGAGAGAGAACGCTGCACAGACAGTGCTAAAAGCAAATAATGCATTCCACCCCCACCACCACCACCCTTGCTCAACCTCCCCCCGCCTGCACTGAGACCACGCTCGGCTCAAAAAGCTTGGCTCTTAGCTGGACAACAATGATCCAAGTGGTAAAGGAAAGGGGAAAAAGCTGCTGAATTTATGGAAATAAAATGAGCTGCAAGGCCCGACTCCATCGTATATATTTAACAGTACAATGCAAACCACAGAGGTCTCCAGAGGTCAACAAGGGCCCATGTAAAAAAAACAAACAAAACAAACAAAAAAAACCACTAGCACGGTGGTGCAATGCAGCAAGAAGGTTCTGGGTTTAGGACCTTTTTTTAAGTTTTTCCCATGTTTGGGGGGTTTGGACACTGGACAGGGATCCAAAGGTCAAGGCCCAGTTGTAAGGTCACATTGTGTTGCGATTCACTTTGTGAATGGGGTGCGTTCACAACGACAAATCATCATGGCCGTTTCCCATGGACACGGAATACACTTTCATTTCCCTTCAGCACTCGTCCATACCGCTGCTGCTGCGTCTTGAACTCTTACAGAAAAATAATTTGAGGAATGAAGTGGAATATAATCACAACCACGCTTTCGCTTCAGTCACAGTACTAATTATCGAAACACTAATGACTAATAAACAGCAGTAAATGTTAATGCTGAGAATAGTTTGCCCCCTACAGTGTAAAAAGGAGAGATCAGTGGAACTCAGGTAATACATGTCACTCTCTGATTCTTCTCTGTTCATTCCAGACGCAATCTAAGAGTGTGTACGTGTGTAAATCACCACTGGATGTGATTTTCTACTGGATTTCTGTATCGCTTACCTCTCTCCTGGGACATTTGAGTCTGGCTGATGGCAGAGTGGGAGTCAGACATGTTCCCAGGGGTCTGGGGGGCTAGCTGAGAGCCTGTGGAAAAGAGAAATGAAGAGGAGGATTGAGAGCTTATCCTCTAATGATACCACAATAAATCAGACAACACATTGGAATTAAAAGGTGCAAAAACTGGACTGGTTGAAGCAAATACTTGCCCATATCTGACCATGCATACAATATGTGTTTGTGTAAATGTACATAATATTGAATCAATTTCCATACATTTTCCAAACTGCTTTATCCAGTTTGTGTTGTGGGGAAGCTGGAGCCGATCCCAGCTAACTATGGGCCCAAGGCAGGGTTCACCCTGGACAGGAGGTCAAACTGTCACAGGGCAATACAGAGACAGACAACCGTTCTCACACACTCACACCTATGGGTAATAAAGAGCAGCCAGTCAACCTGAACCACAAGCCTTTTGGAAACCCGGTGCAGCCAGAGGAAACCCACACAAACACAGGGAGACACAAAGAGAGTTGTAATATCATATATTAGTAATATTGAATAAACACTGTTTTATTTCAAAGAGAGCACCAATAGTCTCGCTTAAGGGAACATATTGTTCCCCGGTGTGAGAAACACTGAATGAAAATCATTCCTACTCATTAAATTTGTTGAAAATATGGCACTGCTGGCTCTTTTTTAAAAAATATCAAAACAATTTATTGTGATATGTATCGCGGTATATTATCGCTACTGTATTTCTCCCAGCCCTAATGCCATCTACCATTTTTAACCAGGTAGAACTTGTTAATTTTTTTTAAAGCAGCAATATGATTTAGATACAGCTTCCGAAATTATGACCCAAACAGGAAACATAAGAGAAAGAAGACAAGACGCCACTTCACACATTCTGAAGTTCCCATCTTAACTAGTTTAACCTTTCATTCCCCTTTCATGCCCTTTGCTGCCAAAATCAGGCCACAGCATTCAAAGTTCAGCCAAACGGCCAGTCCACATCACTCCAGTCTTCTGTCAAACGCACTGGTTATCTGTTCCTCCCTCCAAGATTCTATAAATATAACCTCATATAACCTTCACAGCCCTCACCACTCAATATCTGTCTGAGCTTCTTCATCCATCGACAGACACCGTATTCACTCACTTCTTCTGCTTACTTGACACGTTTGGTGAGATAAATTAGTCCAGCTTGTGCTATGAGTGTAGCCTCTGTTTTGCATTATTATTATTATTACTGTTGTTGTTGTTGCTATAATAATAATAATAATAAAAATAATAATAATAATAATAATAATATAGTAGTAATAACAAGTAGTAATAGTGTTGTAATTTGTAATGAATGCTCTTCATTAGGTAATTATTAATGTGGTTGTAATACTACTATTACTACTACTACTACTAAGTAAAATAAGAAGAATGATAATATCATAATAATGGCAAGAATTTATTATTATTATTATTACTATAACTGTAATAATAGCAACAACAACAACAACAATTATTATTATATAATAACAATTATTATTGCCATTATTACAGTTACAATAATAATAATAATTGCTCTTTTAAAATCAAAAGTCAAAGAAGAAGAAGAAGAAGAAGAAGAAGAAGAAGAAAAAGAAGAATACTGGTGCTGAAATACTACTCCTACTACTACTATTACTAGTAGTAGTAATAATAATAATGATACGAATATATTATTATTGTTGTTATTGTTATTATTATTTTATTATACTGTAATCATAGCAACAACAACAACAACAACAATAATAATAATTGCACTTTTACACTTAAAATTGAATTGCAGAAATGCATTTCCCCAAAAAGGAGGTACATTTAAAATCTTTATGCAGCATATACGTATCTATAATACACCCTATACATACACCCATACATTTAAAATACTATAATACATGCAGTAGGGTGACAGCTATCAGCTTAGTAATAAGTGTGATGTGCTGCTAGTCGTGTTTATCATTTGCCTTCCAGAGGCAATCTCCAATATGAGGAGCAATAATTAACTTTATGATACGAGAAAGCACGCAGAGTGATTTTTGACACAAGGGTAAGAAGCGTAAATTAGCCTGTGCCTCGGTGACATTGCAATGATGGCACCGATGTTCCAAGCCAATGAGTGAAAAAGAGTGGCAAACTCTGAACCAATGAGGGAAGAACAGGGAGGCTGTGAAACCAGGGCAACCAGGGTATCAGAGGATGGGAGCCAATTGGCACCAGGAACAGGAGACACGATTCCAATGGGGACTGAGAACAACAATCTGTGAGAGCATGTGATGGAAATATTGAATTCTTTCAGTTGTTAATAATGCAAACATTCCCACACTGGAGGATGCAACAGATCGCAAGAGCCTCATTCATTCAATGAGATAGGGGATCATAAGGAACACCTAGCTGGTACCTATAATTAGTGGCCATTTTACTAGGCAAGACAAGGCAAGATAATTTACATAGCATATTTTCATACACATACATCATATACAGGTCTTTCATTTCTGCAGTTTTGCTTATTAAAGATATTTCTTTCTTTTTCTTTTTTTCTTTAATATTTTCTTTCTTTATATCCTCTTTTATTTTGCACTTTTAATCTTACTTTTATTTCTGATAATATTGCAAATAAGTATTTGATCTCCTAGCAAAACAAGACAAAGTACTTTGTTGGCAGCACAGACATTTCTTGTAGTTAATGACCAGGTCTGTGCACATAGCAGGAGGAATTTTAGTCCACTCCTCTTTGCAGATCAGCTCTGAATCATTACGATTTCATCATCATCGACCCTCCACAGGTTTTCTATGGGATTAAGGTCTGGAGGCTGGCAAGTCCCCTCCATGACCTTAATGCGCTTCTTATTGAGCCACTCCTTTGTTGCCTTGGCTGTTTGCTTTGGGTCATTGTCGTGCTGGAAGACCATCCACCACCCATTTCCAGTGTCCTGGCAGAGGGAAGGAGGTTGTCACTCAAGGTTTTATGGTATGTGGCCCCATCCATCGATGCAGTGAAGTTCCCCTGTGCCCTTAGCAGAGAAACACCCCCAAAGCATAATGTTTCTACCTCCATGCTTCACAGTGGGGATGGTGTTTTTGGGTTCATAGTCAGCATTGGCCTTCCTCCAAATACGTTGTTGCGAGTTGAGTTGAGGCCAAAGAGCTCTATTTTGATTTCATCTGACCACTTAACCTTCTCCCAAGCAATCTCTGAATCATTCAGGTATTCATTGGCAAACTTCAGATGGGCTTTCATATGTGTCTTTTTGAGCAGGGGGACTTTGCATGCACTGCAGGATTTGAATCCATTACTCTCCTTCTCACCCAGCTTCTTGGTTATGGTTTTGTAGCCCATTCCAGCCTTGTGCAAAGCTACAATATTGTCCCTGACATCCTTAGACAGCTCTTTGGTCTTGCTCACAGTGGAGAGTTTAGAGTCTGATGAAATGCGAATTAATTTATAAATATTTTATAATGTGATTTTCTGGATTTTCTTTTTGATATTCTTTCTCTCACCCTTAAAATAAACCTACCATTAAAATTATGTTTCTGTTCTGGACTGTTCATTTCTTTGTTCTTTGGTAAACTTACAAAATCAGCAAGAATCAGCAAGGGGTCAAATATTTCCTCCACTGTATATACTTAAGTGACATACCATTCTTAATCCATAGGGTTTAATATGACATCAGCTCTTTTCCTTTCAAGCTCTTCTGGGAAAGCTTTCCATAAGATTTAGGAGTGTGTTTATGGGAATGTTTGACAATTCTTTCAGAAACCCATTTGTGAGGTCAGACACTGATATTGGACGAGAAGGCCTGGCTCACAATCTCCACTCTAATTCCTCCAAAAGGTGTTGAGGTCAGGACTCATGATGTCTGTCATGTTGGAACAGAAAGGGGCTGTTCCCAAACTGTTTCCACAAAGTTGGGAGCATGAAATTGTCCAAAATCTGGTGCTGAAGCATTCAATATTTCTTTTACTGGAACTAAGGGACCAAGCTCAGCTCCTGAAAAACAACCCCACACCATAATCCCCCCTCCACCAAACTTTACACTTGGTACAATGCAGTCAGACAAGTACAGTTCTTCTGGCAACCGCCAAACTCAGACTTGACCATCAGATTGCCAGTTGGAGAAGTGTGATTGGTCACTAGAGTGTGATTGGACACATCTGGACTTGTTGCACAGGTGGCATCTTAACACAGTACCACGCTGGAATTCACTGAGCTTCTGAGAGCAACACATTTTTTGACTAATGTTTGTAGAAGCGTCTGCTGCCTAGGTGCTTAAAATTCTACACCTGTGGCCATGGAAGTGATTGGAAAACCTAAATGTAATGATTTTGTTACTTTTGGCAATATAGTGTGCCTTACTCCAGATTTTAGATGTTTTAGTGCACTTTAGTCTAGTGCAACTACTCATCCTTTTAGACCCACAGTGTTGAGTCATTTTCTCTGAGCCCAGTAGAAAGATGGACAGAATCACCTTCACACTTTTCACATCTGAAGTGACTACATTCTTTGAAAATGTACATTTTCCCACAACCTTCCCCTTTCTTTGGAGAAATGTTTAGAAAAGAAAGCTTGTGCGCCTGAAGAACAGTGGCTGTTGCCTCACAGTGAGATGATCCTGGGTTCAATCCCAAGATCAGCCACGGGTTTACAAGCCCCTCCGGGTACACCGGTTTCCTCCCACTGTCCAAAGGCTACTCTAAATTACCCATAGGTGTGAGTGTGTGTGAATGGTTGTCTGTCTCTATGTTCCCCTGCGATGGGATGGGCTCCTGTCCAGCCTGAACCCTGCCCCGGCCTGTAGTGAACTGGGATTGGCTCCAGCTTCTCTGCCACCTGAAGTGGATACAGCAGTTTGGAAAAATCAAGGAATGAACTTCCACATAATGTGAACGTTCAACCATACATCTTTGGGGAAGCAAACTGGTTCTTCTTTGACATCACACCAAGGAACCCATGGCCTTAAATGCAGACATCTGATGGTGACGGTTTAAGTGTTGTGTCTGGTTTAGCATGGTCCCATTTTCCCGTCTTTATCTTTGATCATTTTAGGTTTAAAAGCTCTTGCTTTGGATTATCATCTATCTAATCTTATTAATCTAGTCTCAACTGTAGGAATTTTTTAATGCACATGAGAAAGACTTGGGCAGTTGTCTCTTTGATATGTATATTCTGTGTACAGGGTAAACTTTGATGTGTATATGTAGTGAATATACAGCTGATCAAAGACTCGTCTATCTTTTTTTGTTGAACCGCACAATGATACTGATTGATTAAATGGCAAACGGAGGTGGGCAGAACACCATGTAAACAAACTCGGTATAATTGTGTTCTGTAAACATGCTCTGTGTGGATGCCCACGCACTGAGCACCTAATGGCTGAGCACCAAGACTACAGTCCATTAGTGAGTGTGTGACTGAGCTTCGGGGCCACAGCAGGGGCTAACGGTGAACTGCTACGAAGCGACCAGTAATAACGGCGCCTGGAAACAGCATGGCGTTGATAAGGATGAAGAAGAAAACAAGGGAGTGGAGGAACAAATTGAGGATTTCTGTTGTCTCTTTGGCTCACATTGCCCAATTCAAAACTGGGCTTCCAGAGGAGGCCTTTTTGCTGTCCCACCAGGAATTGCTGTCATTCCAGGCGGATCTGTGTGAGCTTTATCCATAAAATTAGTGCACATTGCATGTATGAGGGTGTTTCGTGCAGGAATGTGCATGCTGTGAGTTAGTGAACAGGCTTGGCGATCACAGCTAGCATAGTCGTGCTGTCACTTTGGGAAAGCAATGGAACGTTATGGCGTCACATCAATGCCAAAAGTAGAGCGCGCAAAATCGCTTGCCGCAAATAAATCGCAGGCATAAATTTCATA
>JBBIGC010000001.1:46029856-46053395 GCA_037576955.1 Lepidarchus adonis
CTCTCTCTCTCTCTCTCTCTCTCTCTCTCTCTCTCCCTCCCTCCCTCCCTCCCTCCCTCCCTCCCTCCCTCCCTCTCACTAATGTGCCTATTTGCCATTCAAGCATCACCTCACGTGCAGGTAAATCGCTACAGTGATGAACGAGTGGCGATGAGAAGCGGATTTAAAGGTGTTAATTAAAATGAATAAACTTTAACCCACAACGACCACAGCAGCTCTGATAATAGTTCGCCTTTAATCAAAAGTCCCTCTCTGCTGTTGCCCCATCCCGTCCTCTCCCCTGGCCCGCTCGTGTTAACTCCGCACCCCTGACGCACTAAGCCTGAGCCTGTTCCGCAGAGTAGCCGATGGCGGCGGACGATGGGACGGTGGCCTTTTCTTTTCTTTTCTATTTTTTATCGCCTTCCCTGCGTTTCCGTTTTTGTTCCGTTATCGTGGCGCAGAGGCTGCCGAGGGTTAATGTGCTCGAAAATGCACAAGCTCTGTGGGTGAGGCTCTGGTTTAGTGCCACTGATTCAAATGTTTTCCCCATTAAACTCCTGACCCCGCTGCAAGGCCAGGAACGAGCAAAAGAAGGGGGAAGAGAAAAAAGCACAGGCTCTGATTCATGTGTAGAAAAACACTTCAGTCCTCCCGGCCGGTGGAGGTGTGTGGAGGAGAGACTTTAGCCTCTGATCTCTCAGTAAAGGGTGGGAGGCTTGCGCCGTCCCGGAGGAGCTCACCTGCACACCAGAGCCAGGATGAGCCCTGTCATCCCGACGCCATATGGGCTTCAAACACCACACAGGCCAGAAATAAGGGCAGAATGGGCTGCGGATGCTTAAGAAGGACGATTCACAGAATTAATATTCATACTGGATATATACTGTACAACTATATATACTGTATTATTGTAGTAGAAATGGGCAATTTCACAATATGTCATTATTATTGTGATAACGTCATTATGTATAACGTATCAGAGGAATCCAGTAAACAACAATCAGTGCAGAGTCTGTAAACAACAACAATCAGTGTACAACCTGTAAACAACAATCAGTCCTGAGCCTGTAAACAAAGAACCTGCAAACAACAACACAGGATGTAGAGACTGTAAACAACAACAATCAGTGTACTGTTGGTAAGCAACAACCCATGGTTTAGAAACTGTAAAAAACAACAACTGATGAAGAGAATGTAAACAACAACAACTGATGTAGAGCCTCTAAACGACAACAATCAATGTACAGCTGGTAAACACATGGTGTAGAGATTGTGTAAACAACAAAAACTGCTGTAGAGACCATAAACAACAACAATCGACAAAGAGCCTGTAAACAACTACAATCAGTCTAGAGCCTGTAAACAACCATAAATGGTGTACAGTCTGTAAAAAACAATAATTGGTGTACAGCTTGTAAACAACAATTAGTGTAACGCCTGTAAATAAGAAGAAGAGCCTGTGAACAACAACAGGATTTCTGTTAATATAATCAGTAAATATGACCCATGACAGCGTATGGCATCTATCATGACATGACATGGTTACATCAATGTTATGTAAGAGGGGTAAAGTAAAGTGTTGCCCAGATACATATGCATCATTTGTGTTGGGGACACTGGGGACGAGAAGGACACTGGGGACACTGGGGACACTGGGGACACTGGGGACACACCTTTTTTGTTGAATGCCATATCATTTACATCAATTTTGAAAGGTCCCCCAACAAATATGACCAAGAAAGCCGCCCAGCACTTCTCAGACTACACTGACATTGTGCCCAGATAAGCATGAAGAATACTGAGAACGCCCAGAATTCCAGTGCACACCTACTAACAATGCCAGTAATGCACTGTGGGTAAAACTCAGAACACTGTATTGCACTGACTGTGATGCACATTTCTGCTACTGCACGTACGCGTCTGGTTCTCCTGATGCAGTGAGGATGAGGCCACAGATTGCTAGTCAAACACCACACCTTATAATTTGCGGCTTCAATTAGGGCGCATAATGACACCCTACTGAAAAACAACAACTACAAGGGTTGTGAAAGTGAGTTTAAGACACTGCCAAATGTCTACTGCCTCTTTGACAGACATAGTTGGAACTCACATACTGTATGAACACCACACAGTATGAACACCACACTGGTATGAACACCACACTGGTATGAACACACCACAGTATGAACACCACACTGTTATGAACACCACACTGGTATGAACACCACACTGGTATGAACACCACACTGGTATGAACACCACACTGATATGAACACCACACTGTTATGAACACCACACTGGTATGAACACCACACTGGTATGAACACCACACTGATATGAACACCACACTGGTATGAACACAACACAGTATGAACACCACACTGGTATGAACACAACACAGTATGAACACCACACTGTTATGAACACCACACTGTATGAACACCACACAGAAATGAACATCACACAGTATGAACACCACACTGGTATGAACACCAAACTGTATGAACACCACACAGGTATGAACACCACACAGTATGAACACCACACAGTATGAACACCACACTGGTATAAACACCACACTGGTATGAACACCGCACAGTATGAACACCACACTGGTATGAACACCACACGGGTATGAACACCACACAGGAATGCAAAAGGCAGTGTTGTCTATGCAGTATTCCAGGGTGTCTACTCTCTCTGGTCTTAAAGAGTATGTATTCATAACTGCACACCCTTTAAGGACAGCAACAGCAGCATTTTCAGTTATTATGTTAGTTCCTGAAGCTGATAACTTGGGGAGAAGAGTTAAAAATTGAACATAATTGCAGAAAATTAGATAACTTGAAACCATTAGTGCCTCTCATATATTTTTTTATGTAGACAGCGAAAGATCCGAACAAAGCCATTTGCACCCCCGGCTGCAGTACACTTAACTTGCATTTGATTGCCTTAGCAAGCTGTGGGCATCTTAACCTATTTAAGGAGTAAAGAGTAGCTAAAATTAAATCTCGTTCTCAATTTCAGATGGGCTTAGTGAAATTCAAATAAAAATACATTACAGAAGGATATAGGGGGGAACACTAATAAAGAGGACAAACCTACCAAATTCATTACATTGAATAGAAAAGAGCTGGAGCAGAGCACATGTAATTCCATCCGCATCTAATGAATGCATCACGTTTCTTTTACGAAGTTGATTGGCCTGGCCAACGGAACGGTAAGGTAATAAAAGTTACAAATGAGAACAGGCCATTAGAGCCATTGACGCTCGTTGGGTTTCCACTAATTAATTGATCCTGAAACTTCATCTATTCTGGAGCAAGAGGTGCCATAATTAATCAGCCACGATTTCAAGGCTACGTCCTCTTTTTATCCCCGTCATTCCCTCCTCCACTTCTTATTTTTAAGCCTGGAACTTCTACTGCTTTAATTGGTTGACAATGCCTGGGGTCTTTGAGCTAACTGTAGGACGGGTGGTGGACTTTGAAGTGCTGGTGCTAAACCGAACAGGCCTCTGGACGCTGCTTTGGCGCTGGTTAAATGATGTGTCCTTGTACGCCATCACTCATGCTGACCACCATACAGTACATTAACCCCAAAGACAATGTCTTTGCTCCAGAGTGGTTCAGCAGGCCCAGGGTGCCCATCTACCGGCATGGAAACATGGCGCAATCAACGCCATAAATTAAGCTGCTAATTAGGAACGGTTGACCTATTTTGGAGCAAGGTGATGAGATTCCATTTGGTTAGGAGCCTCCAACTTTTTAACGATGGGAAAGAACATGATACCACCATGCGCCAAGGTTAAACGGCTAAAGTGTGTATTAATGCAGCCACAGGTTTTTTCCTTCAGTAAAAGAAGCCATCAGCAATGGCCTCAGCCTCCACACTCAAAGAGAACAAAACCGAAATGACATGGGCTGTTATTGTACAAGAACAGCAGAGGACAAAGCAGCGTTTGCACTCCTGTATAATGGTTGGATTCTATTAACTTAGGCGAATGGGTAAGAAACAAGCAGCAGCAAAACCAGTAATGGTGCCTTTCCTGGCTTGTTGACACATTTTCCCTCTTTCATTTCGCAGCCAATCTCTCTCTTCCCTTCACATCAAACGCTAATGTTGCCTTCAAATTCTTTTTCCTTTCTGTCCGCCAACATTGACATCACAGGAAATTGCGACGGAATTGGCAGGCCTTTCACTTTCAAGTTCATTCCACTTCCAAACAAAGAGCCCAACTCCTGTCATCAGTGCGGGACGCCGTGTCTCCTGTTTGCTCCCTGTTTCCCGCACATGGAACCACCACTGCATTTTGAAGATGTTCGACTAATCCGGAGCACCTCAATTTTATTTTTTTGTGCAAGGCCTAATTTTTTTTCTCCAACCTAAACGTGTCTTGTGCAAAGTCAAAAATGGCCAATACTGTAACCGAGCACGATCTTCTGGATATCCTTCTTGTAGTCTACAGTGTAAAACGGGTCTGAAAACACAATTCTCCTGCCGTCTAGCCTGCTTCAGCAGCTTAATTCACAGTAGGCTGGATAGCGAGGACTCCCTGGGGAGACGGGTAACCCTGTGAAAGCAGGCCAGCGCATGCATGTCATGGTTAGTGATAGAACTGACATATCTGAGGAAAGAGAGAGAGAGAGGGGGGGGGGGACTGGAGAGGAAAAGGTGAAATCTTTCCTCACAAAGCCCAGTGGATCACTCAGACAAGAGTGAAAAAACCACAGAGGCAAAATGAGTTCTTGTAAGAGAGAGTGAAACCCCAGTGTGCACTGTGCGATTAGAACAGAATGCATGGCATCGTAGGATAGTGGTTACTGGACCCAATAAATGATAGCATAAATCAGAACTGCATGAAAAAATTATTTCATTATATTACTTTTGCCATTGTAATATATGAAGCCTATCAATTCTGATACTTGCTAGCAATAAAGCGAAACCATTGTTACCCACTCCAGGAGTGCCTAACCAACAAAGATCACTCCAAGAGCACAGTGTTAAATAGTTTGTGAGGAACCTAGGATGATTTAATGAACTCCCAACCCCAAAAGATGCCACTATAATTAAATACATTTATATAATATTTATTTCCACTGAAAAAAGGACAAAGAAAGGATTTTTAACTGAACAAATAAAATGTACTTTGCAAATATATATACATTCAGAATATGACATGTTTGTCTAATTCTTGTCCCCATGAATCTCCAAACATCTTCAACAGGAGACAGATTTGGACGGCTGGCAGGCCAGTCAAGCACACAAACTCTGTGTCTTCCAACTTTTGCAGCATGTGCAGAATGAGGCCTGTAATTTGTAGACTTCCCAGGAAATGTCATTGTTTTAATGGGCATTTTATTCCCCTAAGATTGAGTGCCTACAGATAAAGGTGATTATACAAAATAAATATATTTTGTAGTTATAATAATAATAATAATAATAATAATAATAATAATAATAATAATAATAATAATAATAATAATAATAGCATACATTTAAAATTATTAATATTAATAATGATAACCAAAACAAAAACAACAACAATAATAATTTCAAACAACAACAACAACAACATATTATTATTATTATTATTATTATTATTATTATTATTATTATTATTAAGCACGTTTTGGAAATTAATTGAATTGAACCTTCTGGCTGTGAGGCAACAGTGTAAACCAGCTTTGGAAATGGTTAATCTAACACACTGACACATGAAGCCATAATGTATAGTTTGCGATGTTATAGTGTGACTATTAGTCATAGTGAACACACCCTATCACACAAAGTGTCCCACAACAAAATCTGACCTTTAACCCATCTACAGGTGGAGCAGGGAGCAGCTATCAACAGCAGCCAGGGAGCAGTGTGGCAGGACGGTACCTTGGTCAGTGGTACCTCAGTTGTGATTAGAAGGGCAGGTTAAAAAGTGTTTTTGAGATTACTGTCCAGTTAATATGATTTACATTTAATTCTCTCAGATATTTCTCTTTTGTACTATACACTGTACATCATCAATTATATAATTATCTATATCACTGCATGAACAGAATAAGTCTGTATTTCTACATATTACTACACAGCATCGATTATTCACCTGCTATGTTCCAATCCCTCTACATACTGTGGAGTTTCCCTGATCTACACAAGTTCAAGCTTGTAGAAATTAAGATGCTAGTGGGGAATTTTGAATTCAGGCACAACCTGTGTATCTCTGTCTTTCTCTTTTCTTTGCTCCACTCCCTGCCCTAGTGGAGGTCATACAGACAGTGGGCAGCAGATGACAGCAGCAGGACAGGAGGAGGACACTGGTGTCACCATCAGACGCCTGTGACGCAATCCAGGCTAAATGCATTGAGCACGGCCACGGGCAGAGGGCATCGTGAGGACTCTGACTCTGAAGCTCATCCAGATCCATTTCCCATCATGCTCGTAGAATTCCAAGTGCGATCTGGACCTCTTCATCCAACAGGCCAGACAATGCCCCCATCATGTCACTGCAAATTATCCTTGGGCGTGATTTTGTTCAGACAAACGATTCTGACTGTAAACTTGTTACTTTTGGTTATTTATATTTCCCAATCGCACTCCAGTGCTCTCTCTTTAATGTTTTAAGTGCTGGATAATCATAACTTCAGAAGCTATCTCCCTCGGCCATAGCTCAGCACAACAACTAATTCGACTAATTATTTTTGTCTGACTGCTGGGTGAGCGTCGACCCAATGGTCTTCCTCTCCAAGCAAATAAAATCAGGGAAAACGCATTTAGCGAGTTTATTTTTCCTCTCTAGACTTCAGTCCCAGTACATTTGAATGGTACACACTGATGCCAAATGACAGCCTGAAGCTGTCTTGGGAAGATTACAAGAGGAACTCTCGAACAACACACAGCCAAGTTCCACAATCCAGTCAAAGCCAGAATATCAGACTCCAGAGGTCCAACTTTAATCAGAGATACAATGATAATCCTCACAAGAGACTAACACCAAACAGTGATATGAGTAAGCAAACAATGACATTGTTCCAAGAACCACAAGGGTCTCCTGCTGAATCGCTGCATAAACCATATGCCCCACGAAAGCGATCGGCGCGTTTCTTCTTCAGAATCGTGTGCCTGTATCAGGTTTCTCACGCCTGCCGGCCCACTCGGCTTATTTTCTCCCCTTTCTGTAGCAGAGACGAAGCTTTTACGAGACGTTTGTTTCTCATTTTCCACTTTCTCTCATCTTTGGAGGGATTATGGGAGGTCAGGCCTTCTCAGAGCCAGAGACCATGTGTGCCAACAGCTCTCCCGAGACACATTAAAACGAAGACCAACAACTCTGGCTAAATATAGCAGTGTGGTGGGGGGAGACACTGAGAGAGGCTCAGAATAGCCCGGGCAGCTTCACTGGACCAGGCAGGCCAGAGCAGACAGAAAGCAATAGGCTAAGCCTCATATGGAAGAAAATAAGAACATTCCTGGCAGGGCTGCTGGGAGAACACAACCGAAGCTGAACGTTACACAACGCTGAGTGTCTGGCTCTACTTTCAAATAAATCAAGACAAAGAAACACCCTCTGCTGACTGGCGGTACAAAAGAAATCAATCAAGCATCAGTACAAGCATTTTCTAACGAACTGCACTCCTGGATGTTTTTATAAACATATGGGAGTCTCAAAGCAATGCTATTGGGAGACAAATATGTATTTCAATAATGGAAACTTTATTGAAAAATATTTTTTAATGCTCAAAATGTGATAATGTAATGTATGTCTGAAAGGATTGCATTTTAAAATTTATACTGATTGGTCCATTTATTCCAGATGGGCACAAGGTTATTTTGAAGGGTTAGAAATGTTTGTTATATGTACACAGAACAGAACAAAACAGAACAAAACAGAACAAAATAGAATAGAATAGAATAGAATAGAATAGAATAGAATCAAGTAGAGTAGAATAGAAGAGATCATAATAGAATAGAACAGAACTGAATAAAAAGAACAGAATAGAATAGAATAGAATTGATCATAATAGAAATGATCGTTAGTCAGAAAAGTAATAAAACAGAGTAGAATAGAATAAAATAGAACAGAATAGAACAGAGTAGAACATAATAGAATAGAATAGAATAGAAAAGAATAGAATAGATCAAAATAGAATAAAAAAAGAATACTTTTATTTGACTGTATTTCTAACATTGTTCCATTGTATGATTGCAGAAGGCCTTAAATCCAAGTAATTCATAACAGTATATGACCATAATTTTAAACTTAGGACTGAACAATATGATGATATATTATAACTATGGTCACAATGTGTTTTTATCAAGACTACAACACTGGGTAAGTGCTTAACCGGGTTTACTTTAGAGAAGTGTGAGATGGAAAGAAAATCTCAGTCTGTTATGATCATTTTCAAAAATTCTTACCAGAGGCCAGAAACTAAACCTGAACTTATATTTACATTAAATGTTTAAAAGTCTGTTTAGACAGACACACAGACAGACAGACTGTAGGGCTGAGAAAATAATGTTCTCACATAGCTGGGAAATACGTGGTATAAAATTATTTCATCATAATATTTTTTGCACGTACAAAATAAAAAATACTATTTAAAATGGGTTAAAAATACAAAACAGAAAATAATGTTAAAAAAATGTTTTATTGTGTATATCACATTAAATCCTCATTCCTTATTTATATTTTTTAACACCCCTTTAACACCTGTTGCCGCAATATACATTAAAGATCTTTTTTTTCTCTTCTCCTGTAACTAACGAGGATAAAAACACACCTGTTGTTGCGGGTACGGCATCCCGCTCATGCCCAGCTGGCCCCTCCCCTGCATTCCCATTGGGTATCTGTGTGGAGAAGGAGATCCGTACGGCTGGCTGGGGTACGGAACCCCCTGTTGCTGCTGCGAGTACGGGCTACTGCCCATCCCATACAGCTGAGAGCGCTTCATCGCCATGAAGTCCATGGAGCCCACCTGCAAAACACACAGCAGAACAGGTGCATTTTAACACTCAGGAAAGAACAATGGAGAAGAACCCAGTAGTTCCTTAAAGAACCATTTGACTGAAGGTTCTTTCAATTATCATTTCATGAATATGAGGTTTGAGTGTGAAGAACCTTCAGAAAGTTTAAAGAAGCTCCACTTAATGTAAAGTTCTGAAAACAATCACAATTGTTTTCCCCTAGGACGTGTGTCCAAGCCGGGAGCCATGTAGAGAAGTGCTGATTGTTAAGACAGCAGACAGAACTGAGTGACTGTGCTCTTTTCTTCGAATACTGATATAAACGGAGGGAAGAAATGTGGAAAGACAGTTTCTGCCTGGGGCGGTTTACTCCTCACAAGCATTACATTTATTTTAGGGTTCTCCCTATATCCCTGAGTGAGTCAACAGGAAAATTCCCGGCATGTCAGGTTAACATTAATCCGTCACCCAAAACGCGGAATCCACAACGGGGCAGATTATGTCAAGTCTGATGTCTCCGCTCTGTCGTGCTGGATCATGGATGATTTATGGCATTTGTTCCCACTGTCTTTTTCAGTCAGCCAAGGCTCTCTCCAGTATCCCTGAGCAATACCTGCACATCCCCACTCAATATGAGGCATCCCACTGTGTGCAGGAGAATGGCACTTTTCAAAAGGCAGCCAGGCTTAATCAAGAAACAATGCAGTGGAGATGCACAGGAACAAACCCCCCGAATTGTGCACAGAAAACAAAGGAAAGAATAAAAAAAGACTCGATATACCACTTTAAACAGCGCTTCCCTGGTGCTTTGCCCACTGTGACGCATAATGGAGCCAAATCAGAGGAAATCGACAGCTAACCCCTCCTCTGTCCCTTTCTTCTATGATTGCATCCTGTTGGGATCTGACGCTTCTTGCAGACACATGAGTGGCAACGCTGTGAATCCAAAAAATCCTAAAACAAAGCACCAGTTTGAACAGTAAAGCTAATACCTAAATATTTGATTGAACAAAAAAAGCTAAAAGCCCAGAGAAAATCAGAAATTCCCTGAAATCAAAGTTACACTCATTCTTCTCAACCTGAGGTGTTTCAAAAACCATGTAATTCGGTATTCAACACTTTTACGCAAAAGAAAAATCATGTTTCATTGATTAATATACCAAGTCCAGTGATCTGATCTCATTACAGAACAGTAAACAATAAATACCGTACATCTTCTAATAATAGTCTGTCTCTTATTGACGTCCGTTTCCATTAAACGCAGGGTTTGAAGAGATGTCGTGAAAAATAGACGCTGGTCTCCAATAGTAACCGGTCTGCAGTAAACACTGGTCTGTAGTAAAGGCCGGTCTGTAATAAATGCCGGTCTGTAGTAAACACTGGTCTGTAGTAAAGGCTGGTCTGTAATAAACGCTGGTCTGTAGTAAACACCGGTCTGTAGTAAACACCGGTCTGTAGTAAACTCCGGTCTGTAATAAACGCCGGTCTGTAGTAAACACTGGTCTGTAGTAAACACCGGTCTGTAGTAAACGCCAGTCTGTAGTAAACGCCAGTCTGTAGTAAACGCCTGTCTGTAGTAAATGCTGATCTGTAGTAAATGCCAATCGTAAACGCTGATCTCCAATGACCTACCACACTTTCCGTTCACTAATCCGCTTTTTGTACGACCTGGGCTCCGCCCTCCTGTAGTGATTCATACTGTACCTTTTTGTATCCAAAATATTTCGTATCAATATATATATATATATATCAAAATGGTATATATATATATATATATATATACACTCGACCATCAAAATGTGAAAGTGACTATTTGTCATAGTTAACACACTCAATCACTTACAATATGCGCCACAATGAAGCGTGACCTCTGCATTTAACCCATCACAAGTTCACACATGGAGCAGCAAGCAGCTTTCAACAGTGCTTCCTGGGATGGGCCTTGAAGAGATCCTAGGCACTCAGCCACCACTTCCCACAATGCACCATGGCTCATTACAACATATGACATCACATCATGCGTTCTGAATACACACAAGTCCAAACCACTACCTAAGCCTTGCAAAAAGTCCATCCACACCTATAAACACATTGTAGAGCAGCAGCAATAAGTGTTAATAAATTTGTCACTTCCTGTTAGCTTTATAAATGGCGGATCACAGCCTTAAGAACATTGCCCTGCCCAACGGCTCGAAAGCACTTTTCCCAATAATAAACAATTTGAAGGCATCACACAGTAAAGCCTGTCAATTCTGAGGCCTGGGCTTGCCCCATTAATTAGTGAGGTATCAGTGGCTGAAGGGCAGCGCTCATGAATTAGGAAATACAGGGCACTGTGCCATTTGTGATATGGGACACGGTTCAGGTCTCTTCCTCCACCGGCCTTGCTCAAGTGGAACAGCCTTGCCCAAAAAAAGGAGTAAAAAGCAGACGCAGTGCTATGCAAGCAAATCTCCTCATGTCACTGCCAAGTTCAGAGAGTGACTCCGACAGTCAGAGGCCGCCGCGTCTCCCAGATGAAGGGGGTGGGGGCTATTGAGAGGGAAAGCGAGCCCCTATTTGCCCGTAGCGCTTAGCTCTTTCAAACGGTCACGCCTGGTCCTTGTTCAAATGGCCGACCCGTCATGTAGGGTATCATTAGAGAAGAATGGAGCACATGTTTTGGGGACATCAATAGGTTTGCATTTGTGTGGCCAAAGGGACTGCAGTTATGTGATACTCAATCCCGCCGCTGGTGAGAGGAGGCCAATTGAAGGGAAGCAGCAGCAGAACCAATCTCTCTATTTGAAACGCAGGGAAATCCCAGGCCTAATCTACTGCCACTTCAGCACACCATGATGTGGTCCACTGTAAACTGCCTGTGTAGCGAGGGTGGCAACAGGATTATGCCCGGATGACTGCAATACAGATTCCTAAAGAGGCAAGTTAGAGGCTATAGGAGGAAACAGCACTGGTGGTATAAGTCAAAAATGAAATCTAAATAGACTGCTGACATAACAAAGCCATATTTGACTCAAATGGTAACAACAATAATTGTTATAGAAAAAGCAAAAGTCATTACATATATTTTAATATAGAGGCTTTTTTTCTGGAGACTATTTATATTGGCTCTTTCTATTGGTCCATTCCTCATCCATGAATTCACAATATAAAGCATGTTGCCATTTTAAATAGTGTTCAAAAAATGAATCCTTGAAGACATTAATATTGAGAGGTGTCTTGCAGTGCTGAAAAAAGAGCTTAAAGGTGAATTCCACTGATTTCTCCACATTTCTCTAAATGATATAAACAGAATGAATTAGAGTGAAAGCCACAGAAAGTTATTACATGAAATGGCTGTAAATTCACAACCTGAAGCAAGAGACGATAATTTGTTACTAATTTTGAAATCAAATTTTGACTTTTTTACAGAAAGGCTTATGGTTCAGGTTGATTGGCTGCTCTAAATTACCCATAAGTGTGAGTGTGTGTGAATGGTTGCCTGTCTCTATGTTTCCCTGTGATTGGTTGGCCTCTTGTCCAGGGTGAACCTGGCCTCGTCCCAATAGTTAGCATAAATGGTTTGGATGATGAGTGAATGAATGAATGAATTGAATGAGGTAGAGAGTATTATAGCACAAAACCCAGGGGTGTCGGTTCAGTGGAGTAGTGCTAAGGTGAGTGTTAAGTGATGGGCATAGTCTTTACTAGGGAAGTGGATGTAGTGGGTGCAGCAAGTCTTGTATGTAGTGGGGTGGGCAGGTGGTGCAGAGAGTGTTAAAGTCGGATGGCAGTTGGGTAGAAACCGAGTTGTGCATGTGCGCAATGACCTGTAGCGCTTCCCGGATGGCAGCAGAGTGAGGAGCCTATCAATGGAATGAGTGTGGCCCCTGAGTGTTTCCTGTTCTGCGTGTGCACCATGTGGTGTGTTTCTCCTCTAGTGTCAGGAATCTCAATGACTGAAATAAGGAAAAATCTGAATTTCCCAAACATGCGATAACACCAAAAACAGAACCACGGAAACAAACATTCACAAAAACAGAATCCATTTTGAACACATTACTCATAGCTCACATTTATGAGCTCACATGTTCTCAGCTCTGCCCGAATCAGAAAACCATCCACTTTGTGTCTTAATGCAGGTCTACATAAGGCAGTAATAAACCTGAAATTGAATTTATGAGCTCAAAGTCTTTGGAGTATATTGCAAAATGAAGCCATTACACCACAAACTGCAAAATCGGGTCAGGAATATACGGCCAAATTAGATTAAATTGCTTCCCCGAGTTGTTTCGACTCTGATTTTACGACTTAAAAATGTTTAAATCCTTTCATTTTAATGTACAAAGTTGTTAATCAGTGAGGAAGAAAACACTCCTTGCAAAAAAACTAAAAAAACAAATAGATTAGGAGGTAGCAGCCTGCATACTGAGATCAAATGAGCATTAAAATGGTAATCTGCAAATGGTTATTATCATAATTCCATTTGGAACGTGCAGAAATGCGGCTTGATCATATCTCAGACTTTAGTGGGTGTCTCTTTCATGAGTCTGTTTGCTCCAGAGCTGCTAGTCAGGCCTCGGAGTCTACCATGTGCTCCCTAAATGCTCAGCTTGGAAGGTCACTCTATGGTCCATCCAGGTCCACATTGTCTCAGTGACCTTCTGGATTCACTGGATTTCTTCTTGCAGCATGTTGATAAGAACTGTTGCTCTAAACTTCCAGATCATATACTGTTTTTAAACACACAGCTGGATGACAGGGTTGTTTAGCTAGAAATAGATATAAGAATACAAAGTTCACATACTACATCATACTCCACCACTAGGAACTGCCCCTTGACTACCATGATCAGTTCACCCATCACTGGGCCTTCTACTCACAGTGGGTTTGTGTACTAAAAGCATAGGCCAGTCCTTATCCCTTGAAAAGCAAGCTGTTCTTCTTCTAGTGCATGTTCACAAAGCAGACTAGGTTCCAACACTCCTTAGAACTTCACTGCCATCGTCTGAATACGCATCTACACACATCAGCCATAACATTAACACCACTGACAGCTAACACGAATGACTAGTTATTTCATTACAATGGCACCTGGTTAGGAAAAACTGTTTTGAAGAACAAAATTTTAGATCTGCATATGAAGCCTCCGAAGCTTCTAGCCGCCACCTCTGGAAAATGAAATGAGATCATTTCATTTTCCTTGTTCTTGTTATAATTTTCCCGTTTTGGGGCAGTGGTGGTCTACTGGTTAGGACCTTGCCCTGGAATCAGAAGGTCACAGGTTCAAGTCCCAGCCCAGGCACCAATGAGGTAGCAAGAAACCGTCCCCACTAAACTGCTCCCCAGGTGCGACCCACAGCTCCAGTCACAGAGGTCACATTTCATTGTGTGATTGTGTCTGTTCACAATGACAAATCTGAGCCTTGGTTCCTCCTATGGAGTCTTCCTCCACCTTATGGAGTTTTTTTCACCTCTGTTGTCCTCCGCTTGCTCATTAGGAGCGCGGACCAGATTCTATAAAGCTGGGTGTAAGTGTCTTCAAATTGTGATTATATATTGATTATTTTAGCCAACGTTTCAATAACTTCCCAATTCAGTTCGATACTGGGGTCTGCAGATAGTATGAAATAGGATGAAATGTCACACAATCTGCTGCATTTCCAGATGCATTAAATTCTGAGCTCATTTCCATGAGCTCACACATACAAACGAATTATAATCGGAACATTTTATTCTTAAAGGTTAAATACAGCTTCATAAGCAAAAGCAACTTCTCAGTAAAAACAGTGCCCAAAGTAAAATGTAGGAAAATTAATTGTGGAATAAATCCATTTTCATGTGTAAGATCAATACAAATTGATTTATTGTTACACACTATTTGAGACAATGTAAATTGTAGAATAGAAAGTTAAAATTGTAAAACTATAAAATCTAAAATTGAATTGAATTGAATACAGATTGGATGGTCACTGGAGAACTGGAAACTTTGACTGCTCTGGCTCTATGGTTATGACTGGTGCAATCAAGGTATAAAGATGCCAAGACAATATGAACACAAATCAGATATTCATAAAAAGGGAGAATTCAGAGGAAAGTAAAGGGCCCAGTTGGAAGTAAACATTCACAGATAAACACATCCAAAGACAAGGTGCCACAGGCTCTTTCCCAGATGAAGAAAACCAGTCAAACGATTCCAGCACCCGAATCGAAGCAGAGAAACAATGATGGGGCATAATTCACGGACAAGCTCTGCGCCACGAGACAAGACGGAGAAAGAGGGCCCGCTGTTTCAAACGAAATGAGAACGGGGAGGCAGCATGGGGAGGAGATACGGCTCCGTATTAATCTGTGCAAATTCCACGCTCCTGCTGACTAAGATTAGAAAATTAATTTCATGGATGCAAAGGCAATATTGATGTCATCAAAGAGAAAGGAGCAGGAGTTTTAACTCTTAGTTGACAAAAATAAAATAATTGGATGATGTGCAACAAAGAAAGAGGTCTATTACAAACAGTTGGGTATTCATAGTTTAGACAAGAATGCTAAATATGAAAGGGTGTGTAAATAAAGGGGCTGTAGAGTATACGCTTCCAGTTCTTCCGATTCAATATTGTCATTATTTCTCAATGGATCATATTGCCAGCTAAGCGCCAGGCTAAGTTATCTAAGCCAAAACACACTACATGCTCATTGTTCAGTGCATTATGGAGCTCAGCCATTGTGTTTATAGCTCTGATTGTCATTGTTGGCATTCATCAGGGCATTAAAGGGCCAATATGCTACATTTTTCTTCCATTTCTTTTTCCTCATTGTGATATCACAGTAGGTTTGTGTACCAAAAGCATAGGCCAGTCCTTATCCCTTGAAAAGCAAGCTGTTCTCCTTCTAGTCGGTTCTGTTCTGATTTGCATGTTCACAAAACAGACTAAGTTCCAACACTCCTTAGAACTTAACTGCCACGGTCTGAATACGCATCTAAACCCATCAGCCATAACATTAACACCACTGACAGCTAACACGAATGACTAGTTATTTCATTACAATGGCATCTGTCATGGGTGTGGGATATATTAGGCAGCAAATGAATAGTCAGTTTTTAAAGTTGAGCATAAGGAGGCCTTATTGATATGCAGCAGTTAGTACCTGCCAAAAGTGATTTTATCATTATTATTATTATTATTATTAAATCTTTATTTATCCAGGAAAAATCCACTGAGAGTAGTAAATCTCTTTTACAAGGACGCCCTGGCCAAGATGAAAAGCAAAGTGTAAAACAAAACAAATTCCTCACATTTACCACAAATAAAACAATAATATATATATAAAAGTATTTAGTCAGCAACCAATTGTGCAAGTTCTCCCACTTAAAAAGATGAGAGAGGCCTGTAATTTTCATCATAGCTTTATCTCAACTATGAGAGACAAAATGAGGGGGAAAAAATCCAGAAAATGACATTGTCTGACTTTTAAAAAATTGTATTTGCAAATTAAAATAAGTATTTGGTCAATAACCAAAGGTCACCTCAATACTTTGTTATTTACCCTTTGTTGGCAATGACAGAGGTCAAATGTTTCTGTAAGTCTTCACAAGGTTTTCACACACTGTTGCTGGTATTTTGGCCGGTTCCTCCATGCAGATCTCCTCTAGAGCAGTGATGTTTTGGGGCTGTCGCTGGGCAACACAGACTTTCAACTCCCGCCAGTGATTTTCTATGGGGTTGAGATCTGGAAACTGGCTAGGCCACTCCAGGACCTTGAAATGCTTCTTACAAAGCCACTCCTTCGGTAGCCTTTGTTACTTTGGTCCCAGCTCTCTGCAGGTCATTCACTAACTCCCCCTGTGTGCTTCCCAGCGTGGTGCAGGTCTACAATTTTGTTTCTGAGGTTCTTTGACAGCTCTATGTTCTTGGCCATAGTGGAGTTTGGAGTGTGACTGTTTGAGGTTGTGGACAGGTGTGTTTTATACTGATAACAAGTTCAAACAGGTGTCATTAATACAGGTGACAAGTGGAGGATAGAAGAGCTTCTTAAAGAAAAAGTTACAGGTCTGTGAGAGTTTGCTTGTTTGTAGGTGACCAAATACTTATTTTCCACCATAATTTGCAAATAAATTCTTTAAAAATCAGACAATGTGATTTTCTGGGGTTTTTTTTTTCTCATTTTGTCTCTCATAGTTGAGGTAAAGCTATGATGAAAATTAAAGGCCTCTCTCATCTTTTTAAGTGGCTGACTAAATACTTTGTTGCCCCACTGTATATTACCACAGTGGTTATTTATCTTTTCTTAATAAAAAATTATAACATTGTTATTTTTGGACTGATTTTTTCATATTGTTTTTCCTTACAGTTGGAGTATTTGTTTATCTAGTACTATTCATAAATAATAACTTTATTAAAGACAGCTGAGAAGTAATGACAGTGATGGATATATGTATTAGGAACTGAGTTTTAAAATTGTCTTGTTCGTCATAGGTGGTCTTCCACCACCTGGTACAGGGAAAGGCCGTGGTGCCAAACGCAAGCAACAGCAGCAACAAGATGGAGCCACTGCAGGAACAGCTAAAAGGACCCGCAGGTATGACTACATTATTATCTTTTAGAAAAGTCCATTGATTTCATTCAAGCAGTGTGCTTGTTCTTTGTCACTTTGCTCCAGTCAGAGCTTTTGCTTAATTTCTATCCAGCGACCCTCTTTTCTCAGCTCAGCGGCTGCCTCCTCATGGATACCCCCTTGAGCATCCCTTTAACAAGGATGGCTACCGCTATATCCTGGCTGAGCCAGACCCCCATGCGCCTGACCCGGAGAAGCTGGAGTTGGACTGCTGGGCAGGGAAACCCATACCTGGAGACTTGTACCGGGCATGTCTGTATGAAAGAGTGCTACTAGCTTTGCATGACCGAGGTACGTAGTCTTACACTTACTGTTTCCATTCATTAAGTAATTTTAAAGGTTAATGCAAATGTTTTTTTGGTTTTTTTTACATAGCTCACATGTGGTTGGCCTTTATGTAGTAATGAAATGAATGTAGCTACCACAATAAGTACACTAAAACCTCACCCCCCAGCTTTTCATAAAGGTCATGCGCACACATTATTGTTGTTTAAGACACAGTATGAATTAATGTGGGCAATTAAAAATGAACAAAATTTCATAGCATAGCTTAGTGTTAATGAATAGTGCTAGTGTTGCACTGGGTCTGTTTTTACAAACCACTTCAGGTGTTAAGATCTTAAATCAGTTTTTGTATCAATGACAATTACAAATGCAGATCCACGTTCAGTTTGCATGACTGCTTTCTGGATACTTGGCTTAGTGTTGTTTTGATGCCTGTAGGGATGAAGTCTGAGTTCATTTTAGAGTCATGTGAAGTTGTGTTTTGTAGTCACATTGTTTCTCAAAAGAAGACTTGTCTTTCTTGTTAAAAAAGGGTGTGTGATTTGCTTTAGTGACCACAGCAGCAGTGCTTAGAATTTGCATAATGTATTTCTTACATCATTAATGTTCATTAATATATGATCTGTCCCTTGTGTGTTGTGTTCCAAAGCACCCCAGCTGAAAATCTCTGACGACCGCCTCACTGTGACCGGAGAGAAGGGGTACTCGATGGTGCGGGCTTCGCATGGAGTTCGAAAGGGAGCCTGGTATTTTGAAGTGACCATTGACGAAATGCCACCTGACACTGCTGCCCGTCTTGGATGGTCCCAGCCTTTAGGTAAGTGGTTATATTTTATAGAATACTTAATTTTAAAAGATTTTTTTCCTTTATTTGATTGATTTCTCTTTCTGTTATAACGGTTAATATTTAAGCAGAGTCATTCAGAGTAGGGTTTAAACTTGAAAATATTTTTGAACAGTGGATTATCTTGACTGTCTGTCTAGACTGTATCATTAAACTGAATGTTAAAATAGGTAAATAATTAAAAATAAATGATATACCTCAATCAGGCATAAAATTAACACCACCGGCTTTCCCCTCATGCAGCCAAAACAGTTCTGACTGTTATGGCTGCATGAGAACTAATGTTATGGGTGATCTGTATGTGTATATTAAAATTAGTAACAACATTATATATACATAAAATGAGAATAAATAAGATAATCTGTGTGGTACTGTTGTGAGTTAGGAGTCTGCTCAGGGTGTCTGAATTGATGTGAGATGCTATTGGTGTGTGATGTTGGGCATGAGTGGGGCTTTTGGTGGCCCCACAGCGCAAGGCATTAATATCTGAGTTTATCCCAGTGAGTGATCAGGGTTCCTCCCTTGCCTTTAGGTAGGAAGGAGGTGATTTGGGGGAGCAGTCTCTTTGATCTGAAACTGAATGGTGTTCTTTTGTTGGATTTGCATGGTTGGTCCATAAAGAACACCATGTTCGAGCATAGGGGCCCATAAGTGGACATGGTTCAAACATGCCCAGGGCATAACATAGTAGTGAGTTGGCTCAGGTGTCAAGGGAGGAAGCAAGTCAGACTTGGCAGGCTAAATGCATAGTGCGGGTCTACTGGGAACATCTGTCACCTGGAGGCTTCTTTTTGCCATATCTTCCACTAACGCCTCCAGCATTGTGCAAGTTACGTGCCGGGGGATGTTCGGGACATTGTCTCTAAAAGAAGGTTGTTCCAAACCTTCATTGTGGAAGAATTAATGGAGCGCTTTGGCTGCAAGGCGGCCAGTGTCAGTCATGGTGGTAACCCCCAAAGCCGATGGTGGACATCAGAGGTGAGGGGAGCCATCAAGAAAGGGAGGTAGATGTCGTGTATTAGCAAGTCAGTCAGCACATGGCTCTAGCATTCTCAAAAGCAAAAACCTGGGACTATGAGAAGTTCAGTGAGGCCATGGAAAATGACTTTCATTCGGCCTCAAAAAGGCTCTGGCAAACTATCCAGCAGTTCAGGATGTGAAAGCAGCATTTTGTGCAATAGAAGGATGCTATTGACCTCAACTAGGGGCATCATGTGGAGGCGGAAAGAATTCTTTGAGCATCTCCACCCTGTGTTAGAATCTTGTAGTCACATCGCCTTTGAGTTATCTGAGATTACAGAGCAAGAGGGAGCTGGCTCTGGATGTTGTTGGTTGACCCGTCATGGCTGCCCCTTTTCACTAGTAATGTGTATAATATTTATGGTCATGATTTCTGTGTACAGCCAAGGGATGGAGGGTGTCTGGTTCAGTGACCTCAGGATCATGTCTCTAGCTTAATGTGGATGATGTGATCCTGTTGGCTTTATCAACACCTCCAAGTCCGAGACCATGGTTCTTAGCTAGAAAGGGCTGGGTTGCCTTCTGCTGGTTGGGGATGAGGTACTGCCCCAAGTGGACGAGTTCAAGTATCTTTAGGTCTTGTTCATGAGTGAGCGTAAAAGAGTTCACGAGTTGACAGGTCAGCAGTTCTGGGATGGATGGGTGGATTCAACTGTACAGAGATGGAAAAAAAAAAAAAAAAACGATATTGAAGATCAGATATTTCAGGTACTGTTACAAAAATAGCTCACCAGATTCCCTGTAGATTTTTTTTATGCAGTACTGTTTTTGACATTAAGTATTTCTTGTAGTTATAGTTTAACAGCTTTAAGCTTTATTACTTAAAATGTACTTTATGTTGCCATGTTATAGGTAACCTTCAGGCTCCACTGGGCTATGATAAGTTCAGCTACTCCTGGCGCAGTAAGAAGGGCACGCGCTTTCATCAGTCTATTGGGAAACACTACTCTGACAGCTACGGCCAGGGAGACATCCTGGGATTTTTCATTGAGCTACCAGATGAAACGGAGACGGCAAAGGCCTTGCCAGATACATATAAGGACAAAGTATGATGCTCGCTAAACCTCTATGGTCCCAAACCCAGATTAAGTCTAGACTTTCCGTAACTTATCATTGGCACTGATATTTAGTCCAAGACCAGGAATGAACAATGTCCAGGAAACCAGCTTGTGTCTCTGCTTGATGTGCGCATTCATTGTGAGTATCTTAATGTCTAAATCATTGTTAATCTTGCAGGCACTGATCAAATTCAAAAGCTACCTCTACTTTGAAGAGAAAGACTATGTAGACAAGGCAGAGAAGAGCTTAAAGGCTGTTAGTGACAGTCGAGTAAGTATTGTGCACTTTCTTTTTTGCGTTTTCTCTAACTGTACTTTTCAATAGTGTTCATAGATGCTTTGTTTTGGAATACATCTTGTAGATGATTTTTTACAAGAATGGAGCAAGCCAGGGTGTGGCTTATGACAACCTGTTTGAGGGCATGTATTTTCCTGCCATATCCCTCTACAAAAGCTGCACGGTATGCAATTTACCCCATTTTTATTCTTTTGAAAATTAGTTGCTGTGTTAAGGGAAACTGCAGCATTGTATGACTCTTAAATTACATGTAAATACACAAGATGTATAAACTGAAGAAAGTTAAATTTATCAATGACTGTGCTAAAATACATGCAATGTTTTTTACAAACTAAACCCAGCGTGGATTTTTAGGACACAATCAGTGAATTGCTTTAGCATTGCATACCTGAAAAAAGTTAAATGTACAAGACAAAGCTAGGAAAGCAAGCGTTTATGTTATTTGTAGATGTTTTTATTGTAAGGGTCTATTTTGAGCTGCAACAAAAAAATATCACTAGGAGCTGAACTAATTAACAGTTAACTGCATTATTGCAACTGGAAGGCTGGCCCCAATAGCATTTTGCAAGCTTTGAATATTTTTGGTATTAAAACAATATAACCATTTAAAATATCTTTGTTACTCCATTTCAAACAATATCCAGTAGGTGGCAACAGAGTAACAGTAGTCCCTATGTACCAGCAGAATTTATATGGGTAGATACATAATCACTCAATTAGCTTTTGTGAACCATGTAGATGGTAACGGTGAAACGGTGAAGTAATTAGAATGTTGTTGTTTTTTATTCATCACCATTAGGATTTTACTTGACTGCAGATGCAGTGACCTCTACTTTTTCTCTGTCAGAAGTTAACAATGTTTGACTCTATGGGTGGGAACTACAGCAAAATAAAATCACGATACAGACCTTTTATTAGCTGGCATTGATAGTATGCCTTATTAAAAACATTGTTTTCTCTTCAACATTATACACTACACTACATCCAATGAAATGCTCACTGCTTAATGAAACTTGCAGGTGGTCAGTGTCCTCTAAGTCCAGTTAATATTGATGATTGTGATAAATATCATCACATTGCCCAGATCTACCCATCAAAATCAAGCTGTAGTCTTCTCTGATAAGTTTAATTATCCAGTATGGTACAGATAATGTCATGCCATAGGGTTACTGAATATTTTTGCACTGAGCATTTTTCTTCTTTTCCTGTAATTTATTACCTCACACATGATTTCTCAGAAGTGTTAGCTTGTTTAAATGTGTGAGGCTTTGAAGAAAAAGATTCTAAATGTAGACACACACACATGTGACAAACAAATACTTTACTGAGACTGTGCCAGCCCAAATGTCCCAGCTGCCCCAGACCCCCCCTCCCCCCTCCCAACCCTTTTCATATGTTGTATCTTCAGATTATTTGCTTCCCTCCATAGGTGTCTGTTAATTTTGGACCTCATTTCAAATACCCTCCTAAGGATGTCAAGTATCAGCCAGTGAGTACATTCTCTTAAGTAAAGCTTTTTCATGGTTCAACATGAACTTTTTTGGTCTTGCTTGTACATGCAGCTCTACTGTTTTCATCTGTTCTTATTGAACTTCAGAAAAATTAGGTATTGTGATTCATTCTCTCTTCTGTATCGTACTGAATCTGTATTGTTCTTTAAGATGAGCGACATGGGCTGGGGGGCAGTAATCGAGCACTCTCTGGCAGACATTCTCTACCATGTGGAGACAGACGTGGATGGCCGACGCAGTCCTCCATGGGAAGGTTGAATGCTGTTCTCATGCTGTCTTGAAAAACACAGTAGGATGCCATATAACACATTTAACGCACAGTTTCACACAACTAATGGAGCAGTATCACTGTTCTACTTCCACTGATGTAACTGAGTCTGCTTGTTGTGTTTCATCTCTGCAGTTTTCATAGATGAGTAAAATGAAGGTTCAATTCAGACTGCATTTCTTAAAACAGCCATGTTCGGTTTTTCATTAGACTGTTACCATAAACCATAGTACTGGAAGTGTATTGTAAACTGGTTAAACCAGTTTGAGCAATTCAACTGCTCAAATGCATTTAGTGAGATAGTGTTGCAGTAAACTACATGTAGTTTATTGAGCCATTGTTTCATGCTTCAGGCACATTTTGGTTAATTTACAGCTGCTTTTCAACTAGTTTAAAAAAAAAAAGTTAGGTTGAGGATTTGACTTGACTATGTGCTCAGATCTCATAAAACACAGTTTAAAGACGTTTCCCCAGTTCTTTTTTTTATCCTGTTTTGCGTTTCTATTTAGTCAGTAAATTCATTCACAGTTGTACTAGATTAAAAAAAAAATCTGATGTTTCTATATTTGTAATATTTTTTTTTTTTTTTTTTTTTTTTTAATTGAAGTTTGTTTTAATAAAGTTAATGTAAATACTGCCTGTTTTAAGATGTTCATTTGACAACTCTAGCAATATTTAATAGAAAAATAACCCAAACAAATTAAGATTTTCAGTCACACA